>JAOXOE010030356.1:0-50364 GCA_028565055.1 Phoeniculus purpureus | reverse complement strand
AACCTAACATCACCACATTGACTAGACCAGAGCGCTAAGGGCCACAGTCTGTCCTTCAACACGTCCAGGGATGGGGACTTCACCACTGCCCTGGGCAGTCCATCCCAAGGTCAGATCACTCTTTCCTTGAGGAAGGGCTTCCTGACATCCAACCTAACTCTCCCCTGGCACCTTCAGGCCCTGCCCTTTCATCCTGTTGCTAGTTGTCTGGGAGAAGAGCCTGACCCCCATCTGACCAGAACCTCACTTCAGGGAGTTGTAGAGAGGGAGAAGGTCCACCCTGAGTCTCCTCCAGGCTAAATATCCCCAGCCCCCTCAACCTCTCCTCATTAGACTTTCCCTCCAGTCCCTTCCCCAGCCTTGTTGCTCCCTGGATGTGCTCCAGCCCCTCAATCTCTTTCTTGAAGTGAGGGGCCCAGCACTGACCCAGTAGTTGAAGGGAGGCCTCCCCAGTGCCCAGTGCAGGGGAAGAATGACATCCCTAGTCCTGTTGGCCACACTATTGCTGATCTGGGCCAGGATGCCACTGGCCTTCCAGGTCACCTGGGCAACCTGCTAGCTTCTGTTCAGCTGGCTGTCAACCAGTACTGCCAAGTCCCTCCCTGCCAGGTGGCTCTCCAGCCAAGTAGTAAAATTAGGCAGCTCAAGTAAACTTTCAAGCTGAGCTCAGATCTTTTTGAATACACTCTTGAAGACAGGTATCTCTGGTTTTACTCAGCCTGCTTACGACTTTTTTACTTCTATTAGCTTTTTCTGTTTTGGTGAACACATATTAAGTGTACGGTGTGTGCCTACAAATGAACGAGTTCATACCCAGGCTGTGGTGCTAATGCTGGTGCATTTACTGCTGAACTAGGAAGGAAAATAGCTACCTTAGCATCTGGCTGGCTCTGATCTGGCACCAAGTTTAACTGGACAGCTGCAGTGCCTTGATTTAGCAAGTTCTGCTGGCAGCACACACCTGATCCTAGCATGAGCAGAGGGGATGCAGGGAAAAAGGTGTCTGACACTCCGGACAAAAAGGAAAAGATAAAAGAGAGACATTGCCACAAAAATTAGCCAATCAATCAATCACAGAATCACAGAATGGCCACAGTTGGAAGGGACCTTAAAGATCAGCTAGTTCCAACCCCCATGCAGAGGCAGGGACATGTCCACTAGATCAGGTTACTCAGGGCCCTGTACAAAGCTCTTCTTTTTTTCTTTTTTCTTGAGAATGAACAGGTACAGCCCAAGTCTCAGTTATAGTTCAGAACTAGCTCAGAAATAATTTCAAGATTTTTGAATTTTTTTTGGCTGAGAGCTTGGAATTTCTATCTTCTGTCTTGAGAAATCCTGGAAGAAAAGAGTCTCATTTATAGTAAATGCTTGCAGAATATAGGGGCACCTACCTTATGAGGAGAGATTTGAGAGAGCTGGGACTTGTCAGCTTGGAGAGGAGACGGTTGCAAGGGGACTTCGTCACTGTCTATAAATCCATGAGGGCTGGGTTTCAAGAAGAATGAGACAATATCTTTTCATTAGCACCCTGTGATAGCACTAGGGACAATGGTTTTCAGCTGGAGCACAGCTCAACATGAGTTCCACCTCAACATGAGGAAGAACTTCTTTATTGTAAGGGTGACAGAGCACTGGAACGGGCTGCCCAGGAAGAGTGTGGAGTCTCTGGAGACTTCCCAGACCTGTTTGGATGCGTTCCTGTGTGACCTGCCGTAGTCCTAGGTTCTATGCCCCTGCTCAAGCAGTGGGTTGCACTCGATGGCCAAAATGGCTTTGGTGGGGAATGCCTATTCTGAAATCATGGTGCTTCTTGGCTGTGGAGTATAGGAAATTAAAAAAATCACTACTCCATTCAGCTTTGTGCCATGACATAGTCAGGTCATTCAATGTGTTCATTTGGTCTCAGCTAACAAGTGAAGCTCACAAGTGTTTGTGTCTGTGTTTGTTTTTGTGTAAAATTTCTGAGCTTGGTAAAATCAGGAAGGGATTTAAATGTTCCTTTGTACTGTATGCTAAAAGGTGCCCATCCTTGTGCTATAGTTAGCCAAAAAGCTCTGTATTCCACTGTTTGCAATGTGGCTGCTGTATGGTTTCAGGTTTTCTTTCATGCTGTTTGTTTTGTTTGATTTTGTTTTTTTGCCTGAGCAGCCTGTGTTATCTGGGCTTTATCATCAAAAGATAGAAGTGTGAAAAGGACCAGAACCAAGGAAGGTTGGTTTCTTACGGATTTATGTCTCTTGTTTAATAATTGAATTATAGAGATCTTCTTTTATCTCAGAATATGCATATATTCTGGTAATGCTATGCAGGCTGCCACACTTGACAGCCAAAATGGGCTCATAGGATTGTTAGCACCCTGCATGTTAATGCTAGGATCCTGGTCCCTCTCTTTTCTCTGACAGCTGCTGCTTTCAAAATTTATAAGAGCATAACTGTCTTGGAGATTTCTAGTCACATTTGGTAAAAATGAGGCTACTTAGTTCAGAAATTGAAAGGAGAGGGCACATGCACTGTATTAGGTTATAGCACAGCCTCGTTTCCATAGGAAACCGGGCTAAAAACAGTCTGGTAGAAGCCAGCTTTATGTTCTGCCAAAATAAAGCCCCTCCTATGTTGTGTGCTATAGATTCATAACACAGTTAAGAATACTCTGCAGCCACTACATTTCAGGAAGTATCAAGTGTTCATCTTTTGGTAGAAAGAAGCTTTTCACCTAAGCAGGTGTGGATAGGGCTTCATTCAGCTATGGAGAGCTTCTCTGCCCAAATCTCCCCATTCTCTTTACTATGTGTTATTCCATGTCCACAAAGTGGATGAAGGAAAAGAGAAGAGGTCTGTTGAAAGGTAAAAAGTTTCTTCCATGTCTGCTGTTGAAGATTCAGATAAGTCTTGTCTTTTGCCTTCTCTCTGCCTCTTCATTCAACACTTTGTTTATCTGCAGGTGTATGGAACTAACTGGAAGTACCTTATGAAAGAATGGGGAGATAAGACCTTAAAGCTGTATATTGCAGCAAGAAGGAACCTTGCTTGTAGAATTTCACTGATATATGACCAAGTGAAATAAGAACTTTTGGATAAAAGTGCTATGAAACCCCAGCATCCTGTAGAAATACATAATTCAGAAAACAAGACATGTTAAGGATAGTTTCATCTGATAAGAATATTGTATGTGAAAGAGAATTGAATTGTGTGATAACATGACTTCACACATCTCAGAAAATATGAAATTGTCAGGGGAAAAAATGCTGCTCTTTCAATGTTCAAAAAGAAACTGGATTAAAATTCACTCAGAGTCCATTCGCCACGTACAAGTAAATCACTAAATAAGAAAAACTGAACTTGAACATTGAAAGATTTGAAGAATTCTGTCTAGGCAGACTTGTCAGGAACTTGATTGTTTCCTAATTTGTTGTGTAGGATAAAATATGTAAAACATACGATAAGGGAATATATGCCAACTCTAGACTATTAATGAATGATCAAAGTTTTGGGGTAACTAGTGGTTACTCAAGTCTCTCAAATATAACATACTTCGTGTCCCCTGCATGTAACAACCAAGGCATACGTGCACCAGCCTCCTCCCTTCACAGATCATAGAATCATAGAATTCTAGAATCCTCATGGCTGGAAAGGACGTCCAGGATCATCAAGTCCAGCCCTCAGCCCAACAGCTTCATAACCCCCACACCATGGCCTCAAGTGCTCTAGCTACTCGGTTTCTAAACACCTCCAGGGATGATGACTCCACCACCTCCCTGGGCAGCTTGTGCAAGTGCCTAACCACTCTCTCAGCAAAGAACTTCTCCCTAAGATCCAATCTAAACCTCCCCTGACACAACCTGAGGCCATTTCCCCTTGTCCTATCATTAGCAATTTGGGAGAAGAGACCAGGCTTGCTACAACCTCCTTTGAGGTAGCTGTAGAGAGCAAGAAGGCCTCCTCTCAACCTCCTCTTCTCTAGACTAAATAATCTCAGTTCCCTCAGCCGCTCTTCATAGGGCCTGTTTTCCAGCCCTCTACCCAGCCTCGTTGCCCTTCTCTGGCCCTGCTCCATCACAGAACATGTGCAAACTGAAGGCTTAGTCAATAGAAAGCATGTGTAGTTATTAGAAATCCACATAGTGATCACTTCTATGGTAATATATTGATAAGTGTTAAGTCCTGGAAGTAACCTAGTGCACATGGCTGAAAACTCTCTTACAATACTTGCCACCACAGATAATCCATAGGATTTGTGTTGCAAACGCAAAATGCACTAAGTGGTTTAAGGGCTATGCACAGAGCCTTACGTTAGTTATCTCAGCTCTCTGTGTAGTCAGCAGAGAGGGACATCTCTACAGTGTTTAATCCCAATGCTAAGTATGTGACTGGTGTAAAACTGGAGAAAAATGGAGAAAAGAATTCTGAATCACAGATCACAGAATGGCCAGGGTTAGAAGGGACCTTAACAATCATCTATTTCCACCCCCCCTACAGAGGCAGGGTCACCTTCACTAGATCAGGTTACTCAGGGCCCCAGCTAACCTGGCCTTCAACACTGCCAGCATGGGGCAGCCACAACTGCCTTGGGCAAACTGTTCCACCATCTCACCACCCTCACATGAAAAGAATTTGTTCCTCATGTCCAACCTTGTTTTCCTCTCTTCAAGTCTGGAACCCTTTTGCCTAGTCCTCTCGCTACCACTTGTGTCAAAAGCTCTCCCCCAGCTATCTTGTAACCCCCTTCAGCTATTCAAAAGCTGCCAGGAGGTCACTTAGGAGCATGCTCTTCTCCAGGCTGATCAACGCCAACTTGCTCAGCCTGTCCTCAAAGGGGAGGTGCTCCAGCCCTTTGATCGTTTGAGTTGCTCTCTTCTGGACACCTTCCAGGAGGTCTGTGTCCTTCGCATATTGGAGACTCCACAAAGAAAAGAAGCATTTCAAACAAATGTCATTAATTTGTTAAGCTTGTCTTTCACTTGCCGAGCAGCACTGCAGGCACCTCCGCACCACGCACCTTACAAGCATCTTAAGATTTTTTCCATTAGCTAGTGATGTAGGAGCTGTGCCAGGTGAGGGTTTTGTTTCCTACATCATTTTGAAAATGGACCAAGGTTTTGACAAGACATAGGTAGGAGGTATCTTTCCCTTGAGTTTGCTCAGAAATACTTGGATTTGCTTATTGAATTCTGAAAGTCCCTTTCCCCCTATTATTATTTAGTCAGCCGTAGTACTGGCAAATATATTTGGTAGCAGTTTTTTCATCCGAAGAGCAGAGTCTGATTGCAGATAGCAAGAGTAATGTGTCCAAGATATGATGCTATGACAACCACCATTTTTATTTCGTTGATTGAGGACAGTAATGAGGTCAAAATCGTAAATCTAAAACTGGTTCATTTAAGCCTCTAATGAGCTGTGTGATACGAAAGCTTTTTTCATATCTGATAGTATAGGCACATACTGCACAGCAGGAAAAATACAGCAAAGCAGAACATCTGCAGGATGTGATTTCTGAAGGCTACAGAAATAGAGAGATCATAGTAATATGTTTTGAATTTGTTAATCCTTCTAATGACATAAAGAACATTTGTGGTTGATTAAGGAGTTGTGGTGTAGTAACTTGACGCTGCAGTGTTGACTTGTAGCCAGAAAGTACTTGCCACTGTTACTGAAGGAAAGTGTGAGCAGTGAAATGCAGGTTTATGGAGTTGGTTGCTGTCCACGAGTTGCAGTGGGTACAGTCAGGGGCCCACTGCTTGCAGACCTGTGGAGATAAAGAGTGATGCTGATTAGAGTTGCAGTCTAATTTCAGATGTGATTGAAGAGGTAGGAAATGCTCCTAGAAGGACAAATGAGTGCAGGAGGCATCCAGTACCAGGGGAACAAAGCCATGGAAACGAGCTCTGTGCAATAGTGGTATATGCATGTGTTTATTCTCGTGTTTATCAGTTGTTTATATGCCATGTTTCATTGTTTTTCAGTTTACTGTAAATTCATAGGCACTTCGCTCTTTGTATCCCTTAAGGTTTAGCAAAGTCAAGTGCCAGGTCATGCATTTTAGTCACAACCCCCAGCACTTACAGGCTGGGGGCAGAGTGGCTAGAGAGCTGCCTGGCAGAAAAGGACCTGGAAGTGTTGGTTGACAGCTGGCTGACCAGGAGCCAGCAGGGTGCCAAGAAGGCAAATGGTATCCTGGCCTGGATCAGGAATGGGGTAACCAGCAGGATTAGGTTGGTGATGGTGACCCTGTACTTTGCAGTCATGATACTGCACCTTGAGTACTGGGTCCAGTTTTTGGGCACCACAGTGTCAGAAGGACATTGAGGTGCTAGTGCTGGGCAAAGAAGGGCAATGAGGCTGGGAAGAGGGCTGGAAAACAGGCCCTATGAGGAGCAGCTGAGGGAACTGTGGTTCTGTAGTCTAGAGAAGAGAAAGCTGAGAGGACACCTTGCTCTCTATAGATAACTACAAGGACGTTGTGGCAAGGCTGGTGCTGGTCTCTTCTCCCAGATTACTAATGATAGGACGAGGGGAAATGGCCTCAGGTTGTGTCAGGGGAGGTTTTGATTGGTTCTTAGGGAGAAGTTCTTTGCTGAGAGAGTGGTTGGGCACTGGCACAGGCTGCCCAGGGAGGCGGTGGAGTCCCCATCCCTGGAGGTGTTTAGAAACCGAGTAGCTAGAACACTTGAGGCCATGGTGTAGGGGTTATGGAGCAGTCGGGCTGAGGGCTGGACTTGATCCTGGAGGTCCTTTCTAGCAGTGATGATCCTATGTTTCTAAGAGACAAGAGTGATCACTTAGCAGAATTCTGCATACCTATGCGACACATGTGCATCACTCATCTTTTACAGGGCTTCATGTCTTTGGTTTGCAGTTTCTAATGGCCTGACATACCGGTGATAAATACTGTAACACATATTCTTTAGACTCTGGTGGTTTATCTGTGGAACCACAGATACATGCTGCTGTCTTCAGAGCTTGTCTTAACGCAGCTCTTCTGTGGTACCTTGTTTGAAACCACTGAATGCGTGGGGTGGAAGATGGTTGATAAAATTAAGGAGTTGCAGTTGAGCTTTATTGTAGGGTAAAACCAGAAAATGTTCTAAAGACAAAGTTATCTGTTCGTGGTTTTTTGATTTCTGCATTTATTCATGCAATATAGGGGCTACTCAGGGAGCCTAGTCTGCTATTCCAAACATTCTGATGGTATCTTGCAAATTCTGTGAACAACAAGATCAGTTATCAATTGTATTAGTTGGCAGTATTTTACCATTAAAGTAAGTACTGAACTTTCCATCTTAATAATTATCGTAAGAATGATTAAACAACCCCAAAATCTACAGGCTTCAGATTTCTCCAAGTCCTAACACTGTAATGTCTATGTTAATGTCACATAGAAACATCATGGCTGAAAAGGACCTCCAGAATCATCAAGTCCAGCCCTTGTCCCAACTGCACCCCAACCCCTAAACCACGGCCTCAAGTGCTCTAGCTACTCCATTTTTAAACACGTCCAGGGATGGGGTCTCCACCACCTCCCTGAGCAGCCTGTGCCAGTGCCCAACCACTCTCTCAGGAAAAAGCTTCTTCCTAAGATCCAAACTAAACCTTCCCTGATGCAGCTTCAGGCCATTTCCCTTCATCCTAACTTTAGTAATTTGGGAGAAGAATATATCACCCATATTTGTCTATAATTAAACATTTTTAATAGGCTTTTAAACATAGTAATTATTCTTTCTTATCTTTTCATCTTAATGTTTCTTTCTGTCTTCAAAATCTCCTTATACAAAGCTTTTTTTTTGGTTTCTTTATCCACTACAAGGACCTGACATTTTTCTGTTTCAGTAACTCATATTCATTACTCTATTTTTAAAACATATTTCAGGTAAATAATTCTCACATATGTTGTTTTCCTCTAAAATGCCAGTTGTAGTGTGGAAATCGAATTAAAAAACATTTAAATGGATTCATGTTGATAAATGAAGGACAACTGTTTCCTTCACCTGTTTTCTTTGGATGATGTATTGTAATTGGATGTTGTGTTAACTGTTTCAGCTCCATGATTCAAAGCAAATTCTTTAAGCTCCTATCTGAAACCTGTTTTTCACATGTGAAAGAAATCCCTTTAGCTCAAAGTCACATTGAGTGGATTAAGTTTTCAGAGATCACAGAATCACAGAACATTAGGGATTGGAAGGGACCTTGAAAGACCATCCAGTCCCAACTCCTGCCACAGAATGATCCCCTAGATCAAGTCACATAGGAACATGTCCAGGCAGGTTTTAACCATCTCCAAATAAGGAGACTCTGCAACCTCCCTGGGCAGACCATTTCAGTGCTCTGTCACCCTCACTGGGAAGAAGTTCCTCCTTATATTGATGTGGAACTTCCTATGTTCCAGCTTACACCCGTCACCCCTTGTCCTATCATTGGATGCCACTGAGCAGAGTCTGGCTCAATCCTCCTGACACCACCCTTTCCATATTTATTAACATTAATGGGTTCACCCCTCAGTCTCCTCTTTTCTAAGTCAAAAGACCCAGCTCTCTCAGCCTTTCCTCATCAGGGAGATGCTCTACTCCATCAACTTTGTGGCTCTGTACTGGACTCTCTCAAGCAGTTCTGTGTCCTGGAACTGAGGGGCCCAGAACTGGACACAATCTTCCAGATGTGGTCTCATCAGGGCAGAGTAGAGGGGGAGGGGAACCTCTCTCCATCTACTAACCACTCCTTTTCTAACCCACCCCGTGATGTCCCCTGAAACATTATCTTCCAGTATACAGATAGGCTGGCACTGCTGTTTGCGTTATAATTGCCTCTCACTGATTCTTGGGGCCCCACAGATAACAAGCCCTGGAAGATTTCTGTTCTTAGGGATCTTACCATCCATTGTTACAGGATCATTCTATTTATTTCATCCTCCTCCAGTGTTTTCTTCCCTGAGTCAAAGTTACCCACCTGACCTGCCCGAGAGGCCAAGCAGCAGTCATCACCTCTCCTCAGGAGATGCTAGATACTGGACAAAGGGAAAGAAAGAAGCCAGTACTGTTGTGACAAAAAGCTATGAGACAGAAAACCCTTATGATTTTGATGGTGACTTTCTCTTCACATTGCCGTTTTCTTTTTTCACTTTGAAAACTTGTTCACATTTTCAGTTCTTTCTCATCTCTATTGTTGTACCTCTATGTCTGGAAAAGGAGAGGGAAAATTAATACTGTTTTGAGCCATCTTCTATCTATGCACAAGAAGGGGCCCAGGATGGGTATGGATGAAGATGGATGTACTAGAGGAGCAGAACTACTCAAGAGGCTCCCATGCATCACTTGCCTGCTCTCTTCTCTTTTATGTTCACTTACCCAGTCTTTCCACTCTTTCCCCCCACATTTTTCTCACGTGTTATTTCCATTAATAAGCTATCTCTGTTGGCCCCACAAACTTTTCTTCCCTTTAGCCCTTCTCTCTCTGCAGTTTACCACAAACGTATGACATAACCTGTAGACTTTCCACCCAGATAAATGTTTCATTCCATTTATTCTTATAGTGTTGGACGCTCACATTTCAAAAGGCTAAGTGGCGAGAAGGTGTACCCCTAGGGATCATAAAATGATTGGGTTGGAAGGGATATTTAAAAGTCATCTACTCCAACCTCCCTGCAGGAACACCTACAGCTAGATCAGGTTTCTCAGATTCCCATTCAACTTGAACTTGAGTGTTTCCAGAGACGGGGCATCTACCACATCTCTGGGCAACGGGTTCCCGTATTTCACCACCCTCATTGTAAAAAATGTCTTCCTTATATCTAGTCTGAACCTGTCATCTTTGACTTGAAAATGATTAGACCATGTTCTAATGCTACAGGCCCTCTTGATGCCCTGCCTAACCATGTTAGCCTTGAACCAGGGCACACTTCAGGCATGAAGGGATTTCTTGGAGCATCTAGTTGCCAAACAAATGTCTGCAGTGTATGTCAGGAGACAAGTCTTTCAGAAGATCTTGTGTTTTTCTCAGTCAGTATTTTTTTTCCCTAGGAACCATAAAAAACCAGCTTTGTTTACACATTTCCTTTTGCTGCTTCACAATGTGAAGTGACAAGTTGTCTGATGACATGGGAGAAGGAATCCATAAAGCTTTGCCACAGCATATTTTTCATGCCTTTCCCTGTCCAATTCCAGTCTGGAATGGAATATCCAGAAAATATTTGAGCCATTATTTCATGACCTACACAACAAACCTCAACCAGGTGAAAGGCGACAAAAATATTTCCTTGAAGAAATATTGGCAAACCTGGAAATTCCTGAAAGCAGAGAATCACAGAACATTAGGGATTGGAAGGGACCTCGAAAGATCATCTAGTCCAATCCTCCTGCCACAGCAGGATCACCTATACCAAGTTGCACAGGAACATATCCCGGTGGGTTTTGCCATAGAAAACACTGAGCAATACAAGTGCTTAAACTTCCCATCTCCTGCAAATAGCATCAAGGCTTTGCTTTTAGCACTGTCTCTAGAAATAATGAGAAATAGCGCAGCAGATTAATGACAGCGTCTTTACCATAATGCTGATGAAAAGTGAATGCGCAATGTAATGTTTTCACACCATGATTAGCTGTTCAGATTAGGATTATTGAATTTTACAGAGGTTTACATAGTGGTTAGTTGCCTTCTGTGAGGGATTTCTTTTGTAGCTTTACCGAGACTTAACAGGTTGAATTTAACAACGTAAATGCTTTTTCTTCTGTGTAGACTGCTGCTGTTTGCTATTCTGTTTACACACTTAGGACAGAGTAACAGACCAAGGGAAAAAAATCCTTCTGTCTTCCATCTGAAAGATGTTTTAAAAACTACTGCATACCAAATCCCTCTTAATAAAGCTGTTTCAAGGCATAGAAACACTATTACAAGGCTCCTGTTAATGTTTTTAAGATGTGGATGTGCTTACAAATTAGTACTAGAAGAATCACAGAATAGCCAGGATTGGAAGGGACCTTAAAGATCATCCTGTTCCAACCCTTCTGCACAGGCAGGGACACCTTCACTAGATCAGGTTACCCAGGGTCCCAGCAAGCCTGGCCTTCAACACTGCCAGGGATGAGGCAGCCAAAGCCTGTTCCAGCATCTCACCACCTTCACAACAAAGAATTTCTTCCTCATGTCCAACTTCAGTCTCCCCTCTTCAAGTCTGGTACTCTTTCCCTTTGTCCTTTCACTGTGCAACTGTGTCAAAAGCCCTCCCCCAGCTTTCTTGTAGCCCCCTTCAGCTATTCAAAAGCTGCTTGAAAGTTACCTGAGAGTCTTCTCCAGGTTAATAAACACCAACTTGCTCAGCCTGTCCTTATAGGGGAGGTGGTCCAGCTCTCTGATCATTTGAGAGTTGTTCTCCTGTGGACACTTTCCAGGAGCTCTCTGTCCTTCTGATTTTGGAGAGTCCAGAACTGGAACCAGTACACCAGGTAGGGTTTCACAAGTGCACAGCAGAGGGGGAGAATCCCCTCCTTTGACCAACTGCCAGTGCTTCTTTTGATGCAGCCCAGGACTTCATTGGCTTTCTGGGCTACAAGCACACAGTGATGGCTCCTATTCAACTTGTGCTCCACTCCCACCCCCAAGTCCTTCTTCTCAGGGCTGTCCTCACTCTTTTCTCTTCCCAATCTGTATTCATACATGGGATTGCCTCGACCCTTGCTCTTGCCCTTTCAGAACTTCATGCAGGTGTGCTGTCAAAAACCAGCTTTACTGCTCCTTATCTAGAAATTGTCTCTAACCAGCTGCTGAAACTGTGAAAATGCATTTTCAGGCTTGCTAGTTGTATAAAACATTGGAGAGGCTTGACAGGCTTGATCATTGGTAGAGAGCAGTGTCTGGGCAAGGAGATCTGTCTAAATTAAAGCTTCAGTAAGAAAAACAGGTTGAGTAAAGATGGATAAGGTAAAAGTGCATGAAATCATGCTGCAGTTGAGTAGAAAAACGATTATTAACTTTTTCTCATAAGTATCATGGATCATTAAATCAAATTACCAGGTAGCAGATATAAAATGAGGAAAGGAAATACTTTTCATACAGTTGTAGTGGTTTCAGTCTGGGGAGGGTGATTTAGTCGTGGGGGAAGGGGCTGCTAACTGGCAGCTGTGAGAAGCTATGTGAAAGCTCCTGAGTTTGTGTTCAGATCCACCCCTCGTTAAGCTGAGCCAATGAGTGCCTCTGTGATAACCTATTTAAGAGAGGAAATTGTTGATCAACAGTTTGTGTGGGGAACAAAAGAAGGTCACCATGTGTGGTGAGTGGGGTGGACATGTCTGAGCAGCCATGTCTCTTTGGTTAGTGGTGAGAAGGGTGCTGATGGTGATGGCTCTTGGAGACCTCTGACATCAGCAGATGGAGTAGTGTGCCTGCAAAACTGTCAGGGAGAGCATGTGTAATCAGGAGATGGATCCTCAAAGAGACTGTGGTTCTGAGGAAGAGATCTCTGCTGGAGCAATCAGGTGCTGGGATGACCCAGAGCCCACAGAAACCCACATGTATGCACTGAAAGCTCATTGGGGACTTTCCTCCTGTGGGGGAAGACACTGTGCTGCTGGTGGAAAAAGGATTGCAAAGGAATTTTCCCCTGGAGGGAAAGGAGGTAGCAGAGTTGGGCTCAGGAAGATGTAAGTAAGAACAGTGTGTATCTCTTCGTTTTCCTGGTGAAGGGGCTTTTCTGTTGTGAATCAAATGTGTTTTGATCTTTCTCAAACAAAGCCTGGCTTATTTCACCTGTGACTCTTAAGTGGTGAGCGAGCCCTCCCCATCCTTTTTATCAGCTCATATTGTGCAGCTGACAAAGCCTTGAAGCAGACTGCTCAGAGAGGTTGTGGAGTCTCCTTCTCTGGAGATATTAAAAACCTGCCTGGATGACCCTTAATATCATCATGTCCAACTGTAAATCTAATGCTGCTAAGTCCATTTCTAAATACCACATCTACACATCTTTTAAATGCCTCCAAAGAGGGTGACTGAGCAGCTTTCCTGGGCAAACTGTTCCAAATAGATGGTGGCAAAGACTGCCACCATCACAGGTGGTGATGACTCCCAGGGTGGTCAAGGAGCCTGCAGCCTGAAAATCTCTTGGTTGTAATGAGGCACCTCCACACCAAGGGAGGTGTGTGTGTGGGGTGACAGTGATGTGGTTTGCAGTTTGTACCTTCTTTACCTGTTGTTGAAGCACATGAACATATCCTCCCCAGGCAAAACGGTTTGAACTTTGTATATATGCTCTACAGGGCAGTGTCTGTGTTGCTTGGTTTAAGCTGGCTCAGCAGGGAATGACAACAGTGAAAAGCTACTGCCCCACTTCTTGTATCACACCTTGGCCAACGAGAAGTATAATGATGTTCTTACATTTCCAGTGCTCATCTGTACAGTTAGCTGTTCCTTTTAATGCAGAAATAGTCTTCTTTCCTCATGTTTTTGTGCTTTTGTGCTTTCAAAACAGTATTCAGAAATACGAGGGGTTTTTTCCTTTCATACTTTGCAGCATCCTTTCCACTTGAAATTATCTTAGAATTTATTACAATATCATTAAAATCTTTCATTGCATCATGAATCCTTTCATGGCATCTGTATTTCTGATTTTATTCTTTTTTTTACATTTTTGTGTTTTTTAAGATTGAAGGTTTTTTGGATAAAATAATCTAATCAGTAGTTATAAATAAGGGTCCGCTAATTAGAAAACAGTGCTGAAATCAACTTGAATATTTGCAGCAGGTCTTTTTTAGGCATACTGCTTAACTTTGTTGTGTTGGTTTTTACACACACGCAGAGATACACAGATTGTGAGGGGCTGGAAGGGAATTCCAGGGGTGATCAAGTCCAACCTCCCTGCTTGAGCAGGGCCATGGAACCTAAGACAGGTTACACAGAAATGCATCCAGATAGGTCTTGACAATCTGTAAAGAAGGAGACTCCACAACCTCCCTGGGAAGCCTGTTCCAGTGCTCTGTGACCCTTACAGTAAAGAAATTCTTCCTGATGTTGAAATAGAACTTCCTGTGCTCCAACTGACGCCCATTGCCCCTTGTCCTATCACAGAGTGCTAGTTAAAAGAGATTGTCTCTTTCTTCTTGACACCCAGCTCTCATGGATTTATAGACAGTGATTAAATCCCCTCATAACCTTCTCCTCTCCAAGCTGAAAAGCACTAGTGTTAGGACTGATTCCCTCTATTCATATTTTTGTGGGAATTTGTACTCACTTTTATGAAAGTGAACCTTTTTTGGAGGCTGTACTGATTGTTGAGGAGCTTAAAATGCTTCCTTAAGAACCAGTAACTCTGAGAGTGCCAACCCATTGCATTGGTCCATTCCTTGCTGGCCCTGCTACTTATTTTTACCTCAGATTCAATTTGACCTGAATGGCATAAAATAGTTCTTATAACATGATTAAGAGGAAATGACATTGGATGATTGTGGGATGATTATGTTGCCTGGAGTGGGGCCAAGGTAAATAAACACACTTCTGGTATTTTTTCCTTTCCTTTCTCTCGTTAGCCTTCACTGCTTCATGATTTGGGTCTTTCAGGTTCTAAAAAAACCCCAAACAAATCCAAACCATGCACAAAAATAAACCTAGCAGCAACAACAACAATAAAGCCTATAACTGCACGTTCAACTACACTCGTTGTGTAGCACCAGTGTTTATTGGTTACCCTGAATGCTTTTAGGCAGCAGACGGTGATTTGCTGTTTGGATGTAAGGCTGAGGACACAAATGTTGCTTCAAGTAAGAGGAGGGAAATTGAAAACTTCCTTTTCATAATTTCAGACCCACTCTGAGCTCTGTGGAAGGAATTTAACCTCTGGAAAAATCCTTTTTGTTTGGATTGGTGTTATAAAAATGAATTAACTCTGCTTTTCTTGAACTGCTTGGAGTTACTGTGGCTTTAGCTTTTTCCCAGCTGCAAAAGAATACGCTTCTTGAAATGGACTTTTTGCACAGGATTTCAAGCCATCACACTGAGCAAACAAATGCAGGGCCAAGGCAAAGACTTGATGGCTGGTCTGATGAAGTTTGAATGGGTTTGGCGTATAGAAAATACTGGAGAAGACCGGAGAGTTCTGAGACACTGAGTTTTCCTACATTGCCTGCTCTTTCCTGCAGAACCTGACATTGGGCCTGGAAAGTACTTGCTAGCATCTGGAATAGAAATGTAGAGAGTGTAAGTAGAGAGCTGTCAAACTGTGTTAAGTATTGCTATCGTTTTCAGATTCCAAATACTTCAGTGTAGGTACCAAGCCTCTGTAATGCTGTTACACAAATGGTGCTCCCTAAGAGTCAGATTCTGCACATTGTTGTGCACATGAGCATTCTCGTCTGCCAGGAACTCTTTGGTTTCCAACTCTGCTTCCTAGGACATGATTTAAAATTCAATTAAAATTGGAGTCAGCTTCTGAATAAACATCTAAGTACTGTGCTCTGGGTTCTGACAGTGTAGTTATAGGCAAAGCAGCCAGCATGGCCAGCAGCACCTTTCCGCTCACATTAAAGTGAAAGCATTGAACAGGATTCATTGGGCTGTAATGGTCCCATTTGAAGTGCCCTGATAGTTTATAGGTGCTACTTCAGGAGGTGACAGGTGTCCTGTCTGCAAGCCCCATTGGAGTGGTTTGGATGTGCGGTAAAAGCTCATGTGGAACAGAACTCCTGTGTAGGCAGCTACAGTAATCACCTTTGCTCAGCTGGGTAACTCCCACCCTAGGGTGAGTTACAAATTTCCAGACTCTTCTGATTAGCAGAGTATCTGTCTCAGTATGCACACAGATTTTTCTCTACAGCCAAAACGCTTTCTAAGAATTGATTCCTGCCCCCCTGTTGCCTTCCACAGAGAATAAATGAGTTTGGGATAGTTCAATCTCTGTGTTATTAAAGCAAAAATTACTGCTGGTGGGGGAGGACGGGACTTATTCTTACTGTGCTGGACCAACCCCACAGAACCAGGATGAAAATGAGCAGTTCATTGGAGAAGACTTCCTATTTCATTTGTGATGGCTATTCATAACCCAAGTGCAGTGTGCTCATGAGGACTGACAATCTTCTAGAGTCCTTGTGGTGTGTAGCAGCATAGGTTATCTTTCCTTGACCAAGAAATTCCTTCTTGTGTAACCAGAAAAAGACCTCAAGTCATTTGAATAACTGTATTTCAAAACCTGTATTACCAGAGTAAGCCCAGGTCATCAAGGGCAGGGTCCTACACTTTGGCCACCTTGCAGTTACAGACTGGTGGATGAGGTGCTGAAGAGCAGCCTGTCAGAGAAGGAACTGGCTGAACAGGAGCCAGCAGTATGGCCAGGTGGCCAGGGGAGGTTTAGGTTGGATGTTAGGAAGACTTTCCACATGCAAAGGGTGATCAGACACTGGAATGGACTGTCCAGGGCAGTGGTGGACACCCAATCCCTGAAGGTGTGGAAGGCCAGCCTGGCTGTGGCACTTAGTGCCCTGGTCAGGCTTATGTGTTGGTGTTAGGTCCTGGTCTGGTCTGGATGAGCTCAGAGGGCTTTTCGAGCCTCAGTAATTCAGTGATTCTGTAATAATCCTCTGCTTCTTTCTGAAAATCTAAATATGTGGAAAAGTTATAAATGTTAAGGAGTATCTAAACCCTGCTGTAGCTAGCATCTCACACAGGAAGGTACTACGTTACATATAGCAAAGCTAGGCGCAGCGAGCCATCATTAGTTTGTTCTGGCTGATACTGTTTTTGTTTTTAAAGCTTGTTTTTCCTTAGGGAGAAACACAGCCCTATCACTTCAGTATTCTCTCAACAATTTCAACTTGAGGAAGAAAAGGATTTCCAATCCCTGAAATAGCATTTGGAAGCACATAGCTGAAACTAGAATGAAGTCAGGGTAATCCTCTGTCCTTTATTATGCAGTAGGTCAGATTAGAGGATCACAGAGATCTTTATGGCTTTATAATCTGTGATTAACATATTAATTTTTAACTGTGTGCTTTGGGTCAGTTACTGTGTAACGATGCACATAAGCATCTCTGACTTCGAAGCAGGTAGAGCTGAAACAAGGAGTTAAAATCAAGCAGGTTTTAAGTGCTTTGCAAGCTCGAGCTTGAATCTTGACATCGTGAGTTCTCTTTGTGTTTCAAAATGATTGCAGTGAAAAGTCTCTTTTCACATAGTGGTCTTCGTGCTTCCATTTTGTTTGAAAAAAAAGGAAAAAGTAAAAGAAAAAGGATTATAATAATATTTATTTTCATACAGAAACTCTTTTATTAAGAAATGCATGAAAATAAGTTTACTAAGAAGGAATAATCTAGAAGATGTTGGGATGAGGGCTGGACTTGATCCTGGAGGTCCTTTCCAGCCATAATGATCCTGTGATTCTAAGGGTGGAATTGTACTCCGTTATCTCAGCTAAGGTGTCTAATATATTTGAGATGTCCTGGCATGTCTGTGGCATGCGGGACTAGTGGATGTGACTTAGGCCCAGATGAAGATAGGCGTGGTAGAACTAGATTCTACCCTGTGTTGTCAACACTAGGAGAAGTAGTTGTTTCCTGAGAGCCACTTGAGATAGCCTAGTGAATCCCACTGAGGGGAAGACTAATAAATAGCAGTGAAGCTTACAGTTCTTCCATAAAGTCTGTGTTTTATCTGTGTTGTGCCTTCTCCATGCATGCATTATGAGCATCTCAGAGTTTCTCAAATTATATTAGATGCCTGTGTTGAAATAATCAATTCAGTACATAACTTTCTGTTGACAACAGTGGGAACTCGTTTGTGTTTAGCACCTACCTCTACATCAGTGAAGAACTGATCATATCCTGCTTTCAGTACTGAGATTCTGGATCTCTGAGAAAAATCTCATGGCATTTTGTCATTGTGATAGGAATATGGACGATAGAAATCAATACGGCAACAATATGTAAACAGGAAAAATAGTTCTGTAAAAAGTTGTCATGGCTGGGGATGCCAGAAATGCCATAGTTCAAGTTTAAGGTGCAAGCTGATCCACTTTATTCCAAGCAATTCCCCTTTATTCAGCTCAGCTCACTCCTTTTACGTCCTTCCTGCACACAGGTGTCCTTATGTCATTGGTACAACACATATATAAACAAATGGTCATTTGCGTTCATCTGTACGCGCCCTTGTTCTGCCTTTATGCCACATGCCTCCAAGTGCAGCTTTCTTGTTGTTGTCTCGTTTCCATGACCGTTGACTCCTCTCACCAGCATTCTGCATTCCTCAGCTGTCATGTCCAAACCTGCAGCTGCACTTCTGCTTCTTCATTATTTCATGCAACCACAAAAATTGATGAAGATTGCAAGGGATGTTTGTTGCACAGTAGATTCAGAGACAGAGTGAAAACAACACCTGTCTTGCTGTCATGTAATGGTTCCTTTCTGTATCATTCTTGAACATCTGTAGTTCTGACCTCATTATTAGAGTGGGCAGGGTTGAGGTTAATATTCTTAAGTCTTCTTTCTTTGATTTCAGAGACTTGAGGGTATTTTAGTTCAGATTATGACATTAGCAGGTGACACTGCTGTACATGAGCTGTTGGGTTAATCTTGACACTTAGTTGTGTGCCCATTGAGGAGTCATGGCCACAGAGGCTGCCCCTGCTGGGTATGGTGACTCCACCACCACCCTGGGCAGCCTGTGCCAGTGCCCAACCACTCTCTCAGTAAAGAACTTCTTTCTAAGGTCCAATCTAAACCTCCTCTGACACAACTTGAGTACATTTCCCCTTGTCCTATCACTATTAATTTGGGAGAAGAGACCACCATGAGCTACAACCTTTTTAGGTACTTGTAGAGAGCAATAATATATCATGCTGTTATTTTAGCAGTGCCCTTATCCCTGAAAGATTTTCATTGGCAGTTGAGAAAGGGAAATTTGGGGTTCTTCCTCCAATTGTAGATCAACAAAGGACTCTCACACGCGATGCTGAAGCAGATCCTGAAATAAAAAAGGAATTACGGGAAATGAGTGTTTGTAATGGAGTTCGTTAATGGATGAAGCAAAGTCTCTGGTCACTTTCTTAACATTTATAGCTTTTCTCTGACAGATTCCACAGAAGGCAAGGACCACTTCACAACTTAATTTGTTGATGATTCTTAGAAAGACTTTTGAAATTCTGCTTCTTAATTGAAGCTATAACAGCAATAATGGAATAGACCATGACTAGGAGTATCTCTACTATGAGTACTCTGCCTCAGAGCGTTGTGGGGAGTCATAAGTGAGGTTCACATCAAGAGAAGAGTGTGATGTTGTGCCGTCAGTATAGTTACCTGTGTGGCAGTAGAAAATTATTGTCAGTGATCTTTTTTCAAATAGGTTTAAATTTTTTAAATTAAGATCCTGAATTTCAATCTTTTGAATTAAAAAACACCTGAACAGACAATGTCAATCTACATTCCAAAATGTGAATACCAAGAATTCTGTAACATTCTGTAATGTTGTAAATGTCTTAATACATCCCAGAACAGAATTTGCTCTCTCAGCTGAAGCATCGCTTCTGAAGCAGATGATAGTTGGTCATTTATATTTAGTTTTAAGTCCTTGTTGACTAAATTCAGAGTTTCACATAGTTCATTAGGGTTGGAAGGAGCCTTCAAAGACCATCAGGTCCAACCCTCCTGCTCAAGCAGGACACAAATTACTGAAAAGCAGAACCGCATAAAAAGCCTCAATCAGCTCTACAAAACCACATCCAGACGTCTCTGAAGCATCCCCAGAGAAGGGGACTCCACAGCCTCCCCGGGCAACTCCTTCCAATAGTTAATAACTCTGACTGTAAAAACGTTTTTTCTCACATTGAGCTGAAACTTCCTGTGTTCAAGCTGGCATCCATTACCCCTTGTCCTGTCTGACGCCACTGAAAAGAGAGGATTCCTTTCTGCTTGGCATCCAGCCTTCGTGGACAGGGATTAAACCCCCTTGGAGCCTTCTTTTGTCCAAACTGAAAAGTCCCAATGTTCTCAATCTCTCTTCAGAAGACAGTTGTTCCAGACCCCCAATAATCCTCATAGCTCTGTGTTGAACTCTCTCCATTAATTCTCTCACTTTTGAATTGGGCAGACCACAACTGGACTCAGGATTCCAGGTGCGGCCTCACTAAAGCAGAATAAAGGGGTAGAAGAAACTCCCTTGATCTGCTAGGCACTCTCCTCTTGATCCATCCCAACACTCTTTTGGCCTTAATGGCCACAAATGCTCATTGCTGGTCCATTTTTAGTTTGTTATCCACAACTGCAAGATCACTCTCCCCAGGGATGCTCTTTAGCTGGTCACTGCCCAACCTGTGTTGATGCCTCCCATTATTCCTTAATTCCGCTGAAATTCTTCAGTCTTGTGAGCATAATCTACATGATCCCTTTTGAGTTGCAACCTTGAATTTTAGAGATTGAAATTCACATTTATCTTGATCCTCAATGTTACCAAAGAATCTCAATTTCCTTCATAGATTACCTATTTTTTCATTACTTTGTGTGCAACAGCATCACATTATCTACCAATGCTTTCTGTACTGATTTTTTTTAACTAGCAAATATTTGTTCTTATCTACGAACTACTGGGGTGATTCCTGTATTGCAGAATGAAGCTAGAAAAACACCCAAGTTAAAAAACCTCAAGTTTATTGTAGTGAAGTAGAAAAAAATGAATTATATTTCCAAGAATAACCGTTTCATTTATTTATGTTGTCATTTACACCTGATTCTTTAAAAATGCTCCTATATTTATGCAGTCTTTCTGTGGATATCCACAGAAAAATCTACCTTAGGAGTTATCAGTGAGTTAGTTATTTATAGTAGCTGAGGCTATAGCCTGTGGTCTTGAGTGAAAGCTGGTATTTTCTTTGTGCTTTCAGAGATAATACTGGGAACTTCAGTCATTTACTTTTTACATGAGCAGGGTTTTCTCCTCAGTAGCTTTACAAGGTTATCTGTTTATAATCCTTCCTCACTTCTTGAACATAATTTTGCTCTTAAGGCTAATGTTGAATCTCCTTGTAAGGATTATCTTCATCTTTTGTTACAGGGGTTTTAAGTAGGGTAATAAAATCTAGTGATGTGGTCATTGCCGCATACTAAAAGCCTGTAGTCAGACAACTTCTGCCAGCAGTGAAATTGGAAGCATTATCAATGATGATGTTTTGTAAGATAAGATGGGTTTAATTATGTTTTATAAGCACTGATGAGAGAGAGAAGTGTACTTGTTACCTACCATTTCATCTCATTTATTCCCTACACTTCCTCCAATGTGCTGTACATGTGTCACAGGAAGCTCTCAAAAGACAATATTTGGAAATTAATTATTGTTATGACTTAGTCTTTTTGCTTTTAAAAAAAAATAGCACTGCAGAGAATCCCTGCCTTCCCAAGGATACAGTACTGCGAGGTGTTCAGAGGCAAGAAGGGTCACAGGACAGTAAGAATGCAGCTTGCTCTTTTCTCTGTTTAGAAACCCTCTGCTTAGATGAAGTTCTTTCCTGAGAGAGTGGTTGGGCACTGGATCAGGCTGCTCGGGGAGGTGGTGGGGTCACTGTCCCTGGAGGTGTTTAAATACCAAGTAACTAGAGCACTTGAGGCCATAGTCTAGGGGGATAGGGAGTAGCTGGGATGAGGGCTGGACTTGATGATCCTGGAGGTCCCTTCCAGCCATGGTGGTTCTATGACTCAGAAAACTATTGCTCCATCATCCTACTGGCCCATCTGAATTGTGTCCCATGAGGGTCATTCCTACGCCACCAAAGAAAGCCTTCTGTTGGGTTTTTGCTAATGGGTGATGCACTTCTTGCTTGTTTTGGTTTAAAATTTGGCCCTGAGAGTGCTAGGTCTGGTAACTGGTGTTTGGTTACCCTCATTACACTCTTTGGTTTTACCTCATAAAGTTTGAAAGACATAGCCTAAAAACTTCAGGCAATGCAAAAAGAAATGACAGGGATAAAACTTCATCAGGGACTCACAATACTTTGCTTTTTTTTTTCTTCTTATAGCTGCAAGAATGGGTTAAATTTTAAATACTATCTTTGCAAGATATTCCAAACGTATATTTTGATCTCCTGTTCAGAACAACACACTGCCTTTGCTTACCTTCTGTTGTCTAAGGAGTAATGGTGACAAGGCAGCAGGTGCATTAGAGATCATCTCACCTTATTTCAGCTGTCTGCATTGGAGATAAGCAGAGCAGTAACTGGAAATACTGTTTATCAGAAAGAAACAAACCCTTCTCAAAAATTGGTCAGCGTTAAGATGAGGCTTTTCTCAGTGTCACCTGGTGATAGGACAAGGGACAATGGGTGTACGCTGGAACATAGAAAGTTCCATATAAATATCAGAAGGAACTTCTTCCCAGTGAGGGTGACAGAGCACTGGAAGGGGCTGCTCAGGGGGGTTTGTAGAGTCTCCTTCTCTGGACACGTTTAACACCCGTCTGGATATGTTCCTGTGCGACTTGGTCTAGGTGATCCTGCTGTGGCAGGGGGATTGGACTAGATGACCTTTTAAGGTCCCTTGTGATCCCTAATGATTCTATGAAATACATCCTTCTCCCCAGTGACTAGAAAAGATGTTAGAGGTAGATGTCTGTAGTACAAACATTGGAACTGATGAATTCCTGTTTGGAGCATCCATCGTTTTACACTGATTAACAAACCACTTCATTAGCGCTAACTGAAATAGTGCCTAAATAGAAGCAAATATGTGTGTGTGTGTGTGTGTGTGTGTATATATATAACCTATATTTTTTTAGTATAATTTAAGGAGATATTTTTCTTCCAGCTGAAAGTTGTATTTAAAACTGAGTGTTTCTAAAAATCAGTTGTTGGTGTATTTACGAGAAGACTGATTGAATTGAGCATATTGTGCATTTAAGTGACAAAATAGTGTTTAAAAAAAAACAACAGTGTGCTGATGACACAAAGCTGGGAGGAGCTGCCAACACCCCAGCAGGCTGGGCTGCCGTTCAGTGGGACCCGGACAGGCTGGAGAGTTGGGCAAGCAGAAATTGAATGACCTAGAACAAGAACAGAACCCTGGAAGGGGCTGCCCAGGGGGCTGTGGAGTCTCCTTCTCTGGAGACATTTAAAGCCTGTGTGGACATGTTCCTGTGTGTCTGGATCTAGGGCATCCTGATGTGGTAGGGGGATTGGACTGGATGATCTTTTGAGGACTGTGAAGTTGTAGTATTTAATTCCTGCGTAAGCCTGTTTGGTAAAATATTCTAAATATGATTGGAATGCAGAAGGAAGATATTATTAAATGAAATGGAAATATTTTTGTGACACAGAAGCACTAGAGACTAAGTGACTGAGTATATTTAGGAAAATAAACTGACATCCAAGCTGCTTTTCTGGATATGTAAATCATTACAAGCTCCTCATTTTCAATCATTTATATATTGAGTTAAATGTAGTATGATCAGCACAGTTTATATTGCTTGTATCTTCTATGAAATTATAAAACTACAAGTCAGATATGTGCCAAGAAAGTAACATCAGTGCCTTTGACTTTGAAAAGATATGTTTAGGTTGGAAGGAACCTTAAAAATCATCTAGTTCCTATCCCCCTGTCCTGGGCATGTTGGACACTCCTTTTAGAATCATAATCATATCACAGCCCCATTTACAAGGGACCTCAAAATAACATCATGAGGTCCAACATTTTTAGCAGAATCCCAGATTGCTCCACTTGGTCTCAGCAGAGCAGCAGTACTCAGCCCAAGCCCCACCAGAACACAAGCTCCCTTCAGGGAGTTGTAGAGAGGGAGAAGGTCCCCACTGAGTCTGCTCTTCTCCTGGCTAAACAACCCCAGCTTCCTCAGCCTCTCCACATCAGACTTTCCCTCCAGTCCCTTCCTCAGCCTCCTTGCTCTTCAGGACCTCCTCCAGCCCCTCAATCTCTTTCTTGAAGTGAGGGGCCCATAACTGCCCCAGTACTCAAGGACAGGCTTCATCAGTGCCCAGTACAGGTGGAGAATTACATCCCTAGTCCTGCTGGCCATGCTGTTCCTATCTGTCTTATTTTGCATGTTGCCTTTATTCTGGGTAGATGTTTATCACCTTCTAAGACACAACTATTTTCATTTATAATTATATGCTGTAAACTGGCAATTACTGAAGCTGTAACCAAGTAATTAGTTGCACAATGTAACTACACATCTTAACTTGCTTTAAACAGCACTAGTGGATACAAAAATTGTTGCATTTTAAGTACAGTGATGGATTGGGGCAGCCACAACTTCCTTGGGCAAACTGTTCCAGCATCTCACCACCCACACAGGACAAAATTTGTTCTGCATGTCCAATCTCAGTGTCCCCTCTTTAAGCCTGTAACCCTTTCCCTTTGTCCTCTCACTATACTCCCTCCCAATTTGGTGTCGTCTGCAAACTTACTGAGGGACTGCCCAGGGGAGTTGTGGAGTCTCCTTCTCTGGAGAAGTTTGAAACCCACCTGGCCATGTTCCTGTGTGACTTGATCTAGGTGATTTTTTTGTGCAGGGGTATTGGACTGGATGATCTTTTGAGGTCCCTTCCAATCCCTAATGTTCTGTGATTCTGTGAGCCTCACTTGATTTGTTGGAAGATTTCTAGGGTGGTAGTGTTCATGTATGGCCTGACAACAAATGGGTTTAAAGAAGGGAATAGGAATGTGATTTTACTGATAAAAACCTTGTTGGTTTTATTAACAGGGGAATAGTTCAGGTGCTCTGCATGTATGCTGCCTTAATTCTTGGGCCACTTAATGCAAATGAATAGGCTTTCCTGCAAGATAACAAATATGTTAGGAGGCAGGCTTTAATTTTGTCTGAGATGATGAAAATATGTCCTTTGTTTTACACTTATTCCTCAAATTCTCCAACTGTTTTGTGGAATAGAGATAAACCATACTTCTTCCGGCAGATTTTACTGGCGCATATATATGCAGTGCATGTATGTCTGTGCAATTAGCTGTTGGCAGCAGGCTGTAAAATACCTATTGCGTACTCTCTTTTCCATATGGGAATGAATTTCAGAATTAAATGTAGCTTAGTGTAGAGGAAATGTCCTCATTTACTGGCAGAAGAGTGTCATCTGTACTAATCACTGGTCCTTTGGAAAGCTGGGGCAGTGGTAGGGCTGACACAGTTGCTGTCACAGCAGTCAGCACCAACACCTGGGAAATGCAGAAACACGGGAAGGAGGAAGAGTGTGGTCCAGACAACACAGAAACAGTATTTATTCCCTTCACAGTAATGTGTTTGTGTGAGAGAGAGAAAATTTAGTGCAGGGGAGGGTGTGTTTGTTGTTATTTTCCATCTGAGGTCACACATGAGAAGAGTTAGAACATCCACGAACCAGAGAAGAAAGAAGAAACATCCACTTATTTGACACTGATCCACAAAGGAGCTAGAAAGTGAACTTATTACATAGGGAGCAGAACCTACCAGCTCATCTGCATCCAGCCTTTGGTGGTGTACGGGTCTTTAGTTCAGTGGCACTTACAGAATCCCTTTCACTTACCTTAATATTGAATTAGTCTTTACTGTGTAAGTCTTGGTTTTCAACTGGTTTTGCATCTCTTTCCAAAGCTCCTCAGCTCTGGTTTGTCAGAAAAAAGCACCCTTACTTCACACCAGTACTGCCTAAAAACTTTTATCCACTCAGGAGTCCTAGCTGCTGCTCCTATTAAATTCAAGAAGCTGTTGTAAAGCACTCACCTTCTTTTTATTAGAGCAATTAATTTGCAGTAGAAAAATGTGAGGTTTTTTATTTGATACTATTCTAATGCTGCTTCTACAGACATTATGCATTGAAAAATATTCGTATTGCAGTAATGAACAGCTGAGGGAGAGCACAACCTGTTCCACCATCTCACCACCCTCACAGCAAAGAATTTTCTCCTCATGTACAACCTCAATCTCCCTTCCTCAAGTCTGCAATCCTTACTCCTTGTCCTCTCATTACTACCTGTGTCAAAAGCCCTCCCCCAGCTTTCTTGTAGTCCCCTTAAGCTATTGGAAAGCTGCTCAAAAGTCACTTGGGAGCCTCCTCTTCTCCAGTCTGATCAACACCAACTTACTCAGCCTGTACTCAGAGGGGAGGTGCTCCAGCCTCTTATCATTGTAGTCGCTTTCCTCTGGACACCTTCCTGGAGCTCTGTGCCCTGATGTTAGGGACTCCAGAACTGGACCCAGTATTCCACGTAGGGTCTCACCAGTGCAGAGTAGAGGGGGAGAATTCCCTCCCTTGACCAACTGTCAATGCTTTTGTGATCCTTATTTGTGATAACAGTACTGACAGTGTGTGTGAACAGGAACTCTGCCTTGATAAATCCCCTGGGATGAAAGGCTGAATTGTTCATAGGGTTAGAGAATGTTCCTCATTCAGGAACATTGGATTATTATCACTTGTTAATTGCTATCCTAGAATTTGGAGTTGCAGCTAATTTGCAGCCAAGCTATTTTTTTTTTATGAGCAAATATTTGTAACTCAGAATTTTCTCAGACAGCTGAGATCATTAAATCATGGAAATGTAAAGCTCAAATTGACTTGAAGAGATCATCTAATACATCACCTATCCTGAAAGCAGGATCAAGTACATCTGTATGTGACAGATGCTGGTGTATATTCTGTTCTTAAAGTGAGAAAGCTATTCCTCAGATCAGACCTAAATCTTCTTTGCTGCAAATGAAGATAATCCCTTCTTATCCACTGTGGACACAAGGAACAATTGATCGATGTGTTGTTTATGCCAGCTTCTGCGTCCTCTAGTCAAACACCTCTTACCTTGCTCCTTTCCACTGCTGTTTCCTCACAGCAACACCTTGCAGGCTCCTTCATTAAAACTACATGATTCGGTCCTTTAGTATCTTGTTTGAATTTGTGCTCTCCAATTCATCTAGACTGACTTGGCCCAAACCACCGGCAGTGTTACGGAGAAGATCCACTGATGCTAAGTAGAATCACAGAATTACTGAGACTGGAAAAGCCACCTAAGATCCGCAGCCCAGGACCTAACATCACCACAGCGGCCAGAACAGGGCACTAAGGGTCACAGCCAGGCTATCTTTAAATGTCTTCAGGGATGGGGCCTCCACCACTGCCCTAGGCACTCCATTGCAGAGTCTGATCACCCTTTTCATGAGGAAGGGCTTCCTAATATCCAAACTAACCTTCTCTATTAAACAGTTGTTGCCATCACAATCGCTTTCAGGACACAAGAACCATCTGCAAGATCTCTCTCTTGCAAAAACTTCAGCTGCAACTTTCTTTCAGAAGAAAGTGAATAATTTCAGAGGAGTTACTCTCCTCTGGTCACCTTTCAGATGTTCTCTGTCCTCCTTATGTTGGGGACTCCAGAACTGGACAATTCTCCAGGTGGCATCTCACCAGTGCAGAGTAGAGGAGGAGAATCCCCTCCCTTGACCGACTATTGCTGCTTCTTTTGCTGCAAGGTTTCTGGGCTGCAAGCGCACACTGACAGCTCCTGTTCAACTTCTGGTCCCCCACCACCCCCAAGTTCTTCTCCTCAGGGTGTCCTCACTCCTTTCTTCTCCCAATCTGTGTTCGTGCATGGGATTGCCATGCGTGAATATTGAGGTAAATACACTGCAGAAGCACAGTAACGAGTGAAAGGAGCATATTGTAAGTTAATCCAAAACACATAATTAGAAATAAGCTGAAAATCATTCTGAGCTATTCCCCATTCTTTAAAATAATGGGGATTGTTGGAACCTTGTTTTCAGCAGTGTGACTCCAGAATATACTCATGCACTGCAGTTCCCTTTGAAGATGATTGCTGCAGGAAATCTGTATTATCGCATTGGCCTTTAGGCAGCGGAATGAATCTCAAAAAAAACAAAGTTGAAAGTGAGGACACAAACTACTTTGCTTATTGCATCTTTTTTTCAGCGGAAATCACAGGTTAATATCTGGTTAAATTCCTTACTTCTCACATGGTGGTATTTCTAAGTTATGGCTGGGATTGAATTAACTAGCTATAGATTGGGTAGATACTGCTGAGACTTGGTAGCTGGATATGGATTCTTTTAAGTATTTAAATGAACTGCTGCTATTGAACCTGAGGAATCTTTGTCAAACACTAGGTTTTGCCATCTGCACAGAGAAATCTTTACCTTCCCACATAATTTTCTCCTGCCCCTAGAGTTAAACCTCAGTGAAAATTTAGAAGCATAGTACGTCTGAAAGAAGAAGTGTGTTTGCTTCTTCGTATGTTTCAGCGATGTTTGAATTTTGTTTGCAATATCTTTCTTATTTCTGCTGAAACAGAAATGTTTACAGATGTTTTAAAGTCCACGTACAACAAACCAACCTGTCTGGATTACTGTAAATCAGCCAGCGCTGGGGAAGCCTTCATTGAAAAAAAGAGGGAAAGCAGATGTAGATCAAACGACAACTTGTAGCTGCCTTTGCAGGCTCCGCTCCTGATTGGAACTCTGTGAACTGAAGTGGGAAACTGTGATTTATGACTGATGAGAATGGCTTAATGTCGCTGTACCCAGAGGTATCCAACAGTCATTTTGTCTGTGGAGATTCCAGACTGCAGAGATGCTGCTGGCAGTGGGATAGAAAGCCTCTGGGTTGTGCCTGGTCTTGACACAGACTTAAGCAGCCTCACAGGCTGTCTTCATGTTGCTGGGTCCACCCTCACTCACTATAATTTTCTTTGACTTCTGTTATCTATTGATTTATTTCCAGTGGTTGGCAAAATCCTTGCAAAATATCTACAGCTGTTCATGGAGGAGGGAAAAAGTAGCTTTACGTGGTGCTTCCTCAAAGACCTGACTCTGTGATGGCCTTATAGACCCTTTGTTCTGATTCTAGTCCTGAAGTAACTGTTTAGTTTTATAACGAAACGAAACCAACTAAAATTATGCATTTTGGATACGAGTGCCTCAGCTGCATATCCTGCCTGTGAGATGACTCCTTAGAGATGAGGTTTTAACAGAGATATTTCAGTAGTAAACTTGTCTTTCTGGTGTTTTACTCTTGGTTTAGGTTTCATACAAAAGATAGAAAATTAGGTTTCTCTTTGCCATAAGAGGTACATTTTTGTGATGAATCTTTTACATGCTGGCCTCTGGCAGCTGATGTCGTTGCCTGAAGGAAAGTTAAAAAGCTTCTTAAAGTGCGGTATTTCAAGTAGATGGCTTGCACTATCCCGGTTTCTCTTTTTAAGACTGATTCAGAAATGTGCAATGTTCAGTCATTATGCACGAGAATCTGCGTTACTTTTTACTTCTAAACCTAATGAGGTTATACACAATGAGTTAGGTTAAATGTTCAGACAGGCAACTAGAAGTTTTGTAGAAGAGTTGGGAACAAAGAGGAAAAGAAAGAGAACTAAAGAAAGAGAAACTCATTTCTTTAGGGAAGAAAGAAATTCCATTACAGAATCACAGAATCACTGAGGCTGGAAAAGACCTCTAAGATCATCAAGTCCAGCCCATAACCTAACATCACCACATCAGCTGGACCGGGGCACTAAGGGCCACAGCCAGGCTGTCCTTCAACACCTCCAGGGGTGGGGACTCCACCACTGCCCTGGGCGGTCCATTCCAGGGTTTGATCACCCTTTCAGTGAGGAAAGGATTTCTAGCATACAACTTAACCCTCCCCTGACAGCTTCAGCTCTTGCCCTCTCATCCTGTCGCTAGTTGCCTGGGAGAAGAGCCTGATCCCCACCTGACTACAAACTCCTTTGAGGGAGTGTTAGAGAGTGGTAAGCTCCTCTTCTCCAGGCTAAACAACCCTGGCTCCCTCAGCTTCTCCGTATCAGCCGTTTCCTCCAGTCCTTTCCCCAGCCTCATTGGTCCTCTGGACCTGCTCCAGCCCCTCAATCTCTTTCTTGAAGCACAGTGAGTTTCAAAGAACAATGACAAAAATTTCATCAGGTTTCAATTTTAATCTCATGAGTTTTGTATATTGAAAATATACATTTGATTAATGTGACCTTCTTGTCCATGAGGATGTTCTGTGAGCAACTATTTGAATTATAGGAACCTTAAATTGTCAACTAATGGTAAACTCCAGCCACTGGCTAGGAGAGGGACACAGCAGGATGTGGAAGGGTTTGCAGGACATCTTAATAGAGCAACATAGCAGGGAAGAGACCTGGAGAATTCATTGCCATGAATAGAATCACAGAATTGCCAGGGTTGGAAGGGACCTGAAAGATCATCTAGTTCCAACTCCCCTGCAGAGGCAGGGACACCTTCACTAGATCAGGTTGCTCAGGGCTGCATCCAACCTGGCCTTCAACACTTCCACAGATGGGGCAGCCACAAATTCCTTGGGCAACCTGTTCCAGCATCTCACCACCCTCACAGAAGAGAATTTTTTCCTAATGGATTTGTGCTGAGAAGGCTTATCTCAGATCTATCAAGTAGAAGATCAAAGTTTTTTGGGATATTGGGATCAAATTAAGGTTTTTTTCAGGTGAGCTGGACTGGCACAAATTCACGAGGAAATTTGACTGAACCGTCAGGATGCAAAGGCTGCGATGAGCAATACAAAGTCCACATGTCTGCTGTCTGTGGAGTGTTTCTCAGGGCGCGCTCTGTGACAGCTTCATGTCCTCAGTAGCAGCTGGATGATGGGCTAGCATCTGTGACTGACATTGAAGTTGAGGAAAAGCAGCTGACCGGGTGCAGGGAAGTGCCACGGTTTGGAGGGGTTGCAGCAGGCTATGGGAATGGATGCACCCAAACCTGCTGAGGGCAATATAACTGCACTTTGCCACCATCTGTGAGGTGTTACAGTGAAAATTAAGTTAGAGTCTTTAAGAAGTGCATCATAGAAAGACAACAAACAACTGTCACAAACTACAGTATAAAATATTTCAACTGGGTGAAACGAATGAAAATAATTCAGAGCAAGATTGGTTTACGATAAGAAGAAGCTTCTGAGATCGATGATGTAATTGACTTCAGACTCTTCTGTACAGATTTTTAAAAGTCCATTGACTTGAAGCCCTGAGACAACCTGACCCAGCTTTGCAGCTAGCCTTGTCTTGAGCAGAAGCTTGGACTAAGAACCTCCAGATGTCTCTCTCAACCTCAGTTGCTATGCAGCAGCAGGTAGAAAGTCCCTAGGAAACAAAAGTAGTTGCAAATACAAAGGTGGTTTACTCCCACTTTCTTTAAACTGTTTAGTGAGGATGTAAAATGATAGATTACATCAAGGAACAGAAAGTGCAGATTATAATAAAATCAATAAATTTTAAGAGTACAGTCTAGTAGGGCTGATGAGTCAGATCTCATTGCAAATCGTCTAAGGAAAAAACATTTACAAGGACTGGCAGTTCTTCTTCCTAGAAGTTATATTTAAGGAAGAAGTAGAAAACATCTCAATACTTATGAAACCTAGGAAGTGTCTCTTCTCTCAGATCACCAATGATAGAAAGAGAGAAGATGGCCTCAAGTTACATCAGGGGAGGTTTAGATTGGATCTTAAGAAGTTGTTCTTGCCTCAGAGAGTGGTTGGGCACTGGAACAGGCTGCCAATGGAGGTGGTGGAGTCTCCATCCCTGGAGATGTTTAAAAAAAATGTGTAGATCTGGCACTGGAGACCATGGTGTAGGGGTTTAGGGAGATGTTGGGATGAGGGCTGGACTTGTGAATTCCTTTCTGGCCATGATGATTCTATGATTAAAGACAATGATTAAATCAGTGTCCTTAAATTTTTGGAAGCTAAGCTTTCTCCTAGGATGAGTAAACTAAGATAACTGTTAAAAACGACAATTCTACAGTCTCTGCCCCGTGAGAAATGCAAAGGACCTGAAGTTGAATTTAGAGAAGAGGCATTTTCTCCCCTTCATGTTTGTTAGTTAAGTAGCTCTGTATTCTTTAAGGGAACAAAGGCAGTGCAGTTAGAAATGCTTTATTGCAGACAAAGCATGACGCGAAATGCTACAGATTTGGAACTAGAGGAGCAGAAGTCAGCAAGCTTAGCTGAGACCCTTGAGTTCTGCTTTCCTGTTACAGAACACACCTGCACACAGACACGTTCATGTTTTTTAAACTTCGAGCAGAACTTGCAGGGAACCAGCAAGGGAAACAAGATTAGTGCCATTCAGGTTAAACTCTGGGTTTACTTCACCTAATTACAGATATCTAGGTGTCATGCCTCATTTAAGTCAGGCTGGGTCAACTGGCACTGGAAAATACTTAAAGGACTGGACCTCAGCTATTTCAGCTAAATAAGATCCTGTTCTTAACACAGCAATTCTTCAGTCAGCAGTAATCTTACATTTTGTGCTGCATACTTTGTATTGCAGGTGATTTATGTTATTACATCATCTTGCACACCAGGTTATATGACTTTGGTATAGTCATTAATGGCTTGGATGAGGGAATAGAGTGCACTCTCAGCAAGTTTGCTGATGACACAAACCTGGGAGGAGTGGCCAACACCTCAGCATGCTGGGCTGCTGTTCAGCGAGACCTGGACAGGCTGGAGAGTCGGGCAGGGAGAAATTGAAAGAACAAGAGCAGTGTAGAGTCTGGCATCTGGGCAAGAACAATCCCAGGTACACCTATAGGTTGGAGACTGACCTGTAGGAGAGTGGCATAGGAGAAAGGGACCTGAGAGTCCTAGTGGACAGTAAGATGACCATGAGCTAGCAATGGGCTATTGTGGCCAAGAAAGCCAACGGCATTGTGAGATGGATTAGAAGGGGGGTGGTTGGTAAATCGAGAGAGATTCTCCTTCCTCTCTTCTCTGCCCTGGTGAAAACACATTTGGACTACTGTGTCCAGTTCTATATGTTTATAAATATGAAAAAGCTGGATGTCAGGAGGGTGGATCCAGGCTCTGCTCAGTGGCATCCAATGATAGGACATGAGGTAATGGGTGTCAGCTAGAACACAGGAGGTTCCACATCAATATGAGAAGAAAATCCTTCACGGTGCAGGTGACAGGGCACTGGAAGGGGCTGCCCAGGGAGGTTGTAGAGTCTCCTCTGGAGACATTTGAAACTCGTCTGGACATGTTCCTATGTGACGTGATCTAGTGGATCCTGATTTGACAGGGAGATTGGACGAGATGATCTTTTGAGGTGGCTTTCAAACCCTGATGTTTTGTGTGTTTCAGTGTGAATTTCAGGTCAATTGGAGGTAAGGTTCCAAAGATGCAGCACAGAGCTCATGCAAAAAACACACAATTAGGATACTAATGTTCTACAATAACAACAGAATCATTGCCAATTCTTTTGGAGTTTAACTCTATGAGTCATGAAGTACTCGTCTGGGATTAATGTGAATGAAGTCCTTCAAGGATTTCAGTGTTAATTGACCATTATTTTGAAATGTTCATATATGAATTTTGAATTCAGGAGCATTGAAGATGACTCAGTTGTAAGGTAGCTGCAAAGCTGTGGAGTTAATGGATAGTTCTGCATTATTATTGCACAAACAAGTAGCATCTTTTGTGATTTGCTTTTGAGCTTCATTGCTGAATTGAGTAATACAGACCCATTTAAGGCAATGACTTAAAGACCTTAAGTTTAACCAGTAAACAGAGTATTTACTGCTAAATTGCTGAAGTTTTTGATAAATAGCAGCCTCTGGCTTTTGAATGTTTCTTTGTTTTAGTAAGTTTGTCTCAATATATATTTTTTAACCATTACATTCAACTCAAAGGGCCAACTTTCACACTGAGCACAATGTGCAGTAGATTCTAATCATCTGAAATCAAATGGTGGTGGTAGTAACAAGTACTGTCAGACTGCACATGGCTGCAGATCAGTTTTCTATCTACTTCTTTATTTTTATTACCTCTTTCTCACATCCTTCTGAAACTATCATGTTCTAGGCTGCTATATTTTGTCTGAATTCAATTCCTTTTTAATAAGAATAGGTTAAGGTAGTTGTAGGCTGGGGAAGGGGCTAGAGGGAAGGTCTGATGAGGAGAGACTAGGGGAGCTGGGGGTGTTTAGCCTGGAGAAGAGACGACTCAAGGGGTACCTTCTCCTCCTCTATAATTCTCTGAAGGGAGGTTGTAGTCGGGTGGGGATCAGGTTCTTCTCCCAGGCAATCAGCGCCAGGACAAGAAGGCATGGCCTGAAGCTGCCAGGGGAGGGTTAGGTTGGATGTTAAGAAGCCCTTCAGCATGGAAAGGGTGATCAGACCCTGGAATGGACTGCCAGGGCAGTGGCGGAGACACTATCCCTGGAGTTGTTTAAGGATAGACTGGCTATGGCCCTTAGTGCCCTGGTCTTGCCAATGTGGTGGCCCATCACCCCTGGTCTGGCCTAGGTCTTGGTGTGGGCTGGATGAGCTCAGAGGGCTTTTCCAGCCTCAGTAATTCTGTGATTGTGTACAGTAGGCAGCAGAATAGAGAACGAAAGTTGCTAGCATTAGTCTGTGTCACACTGCAGTACTTCACAGTGACACTAGTTGGTGTCCCCAAATACATATTAACTATCTACACTTTTTAACAGAGGAGTTGAAAGAGAAGTGAGATTTCCAGAACTGATGTTGAAAAGGGAAAAAAAAAATATATAAAAAGTTTAAACCCCAAAAATCCAGCCTTTCAATTGATTAAGGGGTACTAGAGACACAAACTGAAGGGAAAGAGGGCGTTGTGCTGTCTTACGAGTTATGGAGAGGGATATCCGCTGGTTCTCGTATGGGTCTTGTGATATCAAGGGATCAGGGGTTACCCCGTGACATAAGACTGCCACAGGTTTTATGTAGACAAGGAAGTATGTTGTGTTTTACACTGTGGAGCTGAAATAACAGCCTCTCACTTTTCTGAGTAAAAAAAAGTTGGAAACCAGACTAAAACTAAAAAGCTTTACTGTCATTTTGTTTTGAAATCTTTTGGCTTTAATCACATCCTTTGTGACGGGCAACTGAGAATAAACTTGAGCAAAATTTGATGCTTGCAGTGCTGTAATCAGAGACAGAATCACAAGCTGAGAATTGTACTTGCTCAGGGTTTTGCAGTTGTCAGTGTTCACAGGTAGAGCAGACAGAGCTGTCCATTTTGCCAATAGAGAAAAAAACCAAGTACGAATCTAATCCAGGCTGACTGACTCAAGTCTTGAAATTTTAGACAAATAATTCAGGCCAAGGTATGGTATTAAAAAGCAAATGTCTTCTGTTATTCACTAGGGTGTGAAATATTATTCAGGAAAGCAGAGCATTATTTATAGATTTGCAGACTCTCCCTACTTTACTCATTTTGCTAAACTCCCTGAGTGTAATACAGAGCAGTCGATGGTTCTGGGTAGACTTTATGAAGAAATGAAGCGGTAAATTGCATTATGTTTTGTATTATCTCTGTCTGCTGCTAAACAATGCAGCATCAAATTGAGCTCATATGTACAGCAGCTTTTACTAGGAAAAATACATCAGTTCTGATAAGCTCATTCTGTAAACACCACGTTTTCTCCCTCAAACAATCATCAGGGCTGGAAAGGACCTCCAGGATCATCAAGTCCAGCCCTCATCCCAGCAGCTCCCTAACCCCTACACCATGGCCTTGAGTGCTCTAGCTACTCAGTTTTTAAACACCTCCAGGGATGGAGACTCCACCATCTCTCTGGGCAGCCTGTTCCATGCCCAGCCTCCCTCTCAGCAAAGAACTTCTTCCTAAGATCCAATCAAAACCTCTCCTGATCAAATTGAGGCCATTTCCCCTCAACCTATCACTAGTGATTTGGGAGAAGACACCACAGCCTCACTACAACCTCCTTGTAGAGACCAAGGTCTCCTCTCAGCCTCCTCTTCTCTAGACTAAATAACCCCAGTTCCCTCAGCTGCTCTTCATAGGGTCTGTTCTCCAGCCCTCTCCCTAGCCTCCTTGCTTTTATCTGGCCCCACTCCAGCCCTTCAATATCCTTCTGACACTGTTGACTCTAAAACTTCACCCAGTACCCAAGGTGCAGTCTCAAAAGTGCAGAGTATGTGACTCTTCTGTGTGCTGTTTGAGTGTGTTGTAGAGGATTATGAGCCCAAGTTCTACAAAGAGATGCCAGTCCATTCAGCCAGACACGTCTGGTTCCTGGGAACTGCCTGAGATGGGGAGGAAGGATGCCGTGGTTCCACTGAATCATGCTGACAGTGTCATCTTACATATGGACCCCTCAGCAGGCTGTTTGTGCTGTGAGTAGCAGACACAAGCATCAGTGTTGACAGCTCCAGTACTGCAGACATGGGCTGTAAGCCATGATCTTCAGCTGCCGCTAAGAAAGCGAGTGGCTTGGAGAAAACTCAAGGGGGACCTTCTCCATCTCTACAACTCCCTGAAGGAAGGTTGTAGTCAGATAGCGGTCAGGCTCTTCTCCCAGGCAACCAGCACCAGGACAAGACAAGAGGGGCAGAGCCTGAAGCTCCCAGGAGAGCATTAGGTTGGATGTCAGGAAGCCTTTGGAAAGGGTGATCAGACACTGGAATGTACTGCCCAGGGCAGTGGTGGAGTCCCCATCCCTGGAGGTGTTGAAGGACAGACTGACTGTGGCCTTTAGTGCTCTGGTCTGGCTGATGTGGTGGTGTGAGTTCCTGGGCTAGGCTGGATGATCTCAGAGGGCTTTTCCAATCTCAGTCATTGTGTGGTTCTGGCTGTGAAAGTCAAGCTAGGTGAGCCAAGTGTAAGAATTTAAAACACTGTTGGGGAATGTGAAGTTGCTGTCTGACATTTTGGGAGATGAAATGGTCTTTCTTCACAAGGAGCTGGTCTCTGCCACATACACACATATATCCAGCATATATCAAAGATCCTCACTTGTTCAGCTGGCTTGATGTTCCTTTATTTGCTTTGGAAAAGAAGCAGAATATAGAATATCAGACTGCTCAAGGATTTCTCTGAGCCCCTGCACAGGTCAGAGCATTCATAAAGCAATTATTCAGAGTTACTCCTTTATCTGACTCTGAACAGGTCAGTTGCTTCCGGAGTTAAACTACAGTGGTCATACTGATTGCAGGAGATCTTGAGGAAGACAAAGACATCCTCTAGGCAAATTTAAAAAAAAAAAGAGAGGAGCTGGAATTGAATAGTGTTTCATATAGACTTTGCTCATGGCATTTCACTGGTTAGAGCTGACCGGTTCCTGTCATCACCAAGTTCATTATTATTCAGTACCACCCATTTAAAGATCATTACAGTCCAATGTAAAAGCACTTTTGTAAACAAAAAAGGATGAATGAAATGGTAAGGACCCAGAGGTGTCTGTGTTTCCCTGCTGTGTGCCACTTTTCTGTTAAACAAATAACTTATCAGCATATACTACATCTTTTAACTCAGAAGAGGAAGTGGTCTGGGCCCCTCGTTAAAAGAGGGTCCTTGAAGGGCTGGAGAGGGGACAGAGGTGACTGCCAAGCTGGTAAAGCCATTGGAACTGGTGTCATTTGAGGAATGGCTGAAGGATGTAAGGCTGTTTAATCTGGAGGAGATTGAAAGACGACCTTTTTGCTCTCTACAACTACTTGCAAGGAGGTTGTAGAGAGGAAGGGGTTGGTCTGTTGTCCCTAGTGGGCAGTGATAGGATGAGGGGAAATGGCTTTAAATGGAACCAGAGGTTCAGTTTGGATGTCAGGAGCAATTTCTTCCCTGAAAGGCTTGTCAGGCACTGGAACAGCTTGCCCAGGGAGGAGGAGGAGGTTCAGTCCCCATCCCTAGAGGTGCTGATGAGAAGGCTAGATGCTGCATTGGGAGACAGGGTTCAGTGGTGCTTATAAGGATGGGAAAAGGTTAGACTTGATTGTCTTGAAGGTCTTTTCCAGCCCAAACTGTTCTATGATTCTGTGGTTCTCACCTTGCATAGAAGAACTTTGAAAGCATTGTTTTACAAAATCCCTTTGAACCTATGGGAGAGGAGGAGAATGAGTACAAATAAATGTTCTGTGTCATTGGTCTTCTAAGAATTTGAAGGAAGCCTCCCTTTTTCAGCTATTTGCTGTGTGGTTCATTTCCACAACTTCTTCATGCCTACTTTAGAAACTTCTCTGCTTTAGCTGTAAGGACTCTGAAGCTGATTAACCTGTATTGTTTCCATGTAGCTCTAAAATTTTGATGGAAGAAACCTGTCAGAGCAAGGAGATTGGTCAGTAGTTGTAAGTATTTTATTAAAATTGAAGTACAGGGTTTTAGAAATAAAACCCTTGTGGCAAACTTGAGGTCTGGAGGCTGCAGAACTTGTGTAAAACAATTCTACTGATGTGAAACAGTTTAACTATAAAACAGCTGTGTGCTCTGATGGCTGAAGAAATTCCCATTTTAGTGTAATGGCTCATGTTGAAAAACTCCACTAAAGATGATGGAAAAAAAGAACAGTTAATGTTTTTTATTGTAAAATATGATTAACTTCTCACATGATTGGGCCATATGAAAGAGATGGAAGAGGAAAAGGTAATTTAAAAAATAATTAGAATTTATATTTGCAAAAGGTTTATTGCCTTGATTTTTATTAAGGTTTTCAGCTAGCTGCTGTACTCCCTGCTGCTCCATATTTTTCTGCTAGAAATAAATCATCAATTTTAACAGTAATTCGCCTGTCACCAGGAATTTTAATTGTCAATGCTATCATTTATTAAAAAATAGAGTTTATCTGCCCTCTGCTATGCAGCATGGATTTCCATAGATTCAAATTAAAGCAATTGTAGAAGCATGTGTTATCACAGAATGAGAAGAGATCCAGTCAAATCATCCTGCCACAGCAGGATCACCTAGATCAAGTCACACAGGAGTCTGTCCAGGTGGATTTTAAACTTCTCCAGAGAAGGAGATGCCACAAACCCTCTGGGAGCCCCTTTCAGGGCTTGGTCGCCCTCACTGCAAAGGAGTTGATGATCTTAGAGGTCTTTTACAGCCTTAGTATTTCTGTGACTCTGTGAAGACTATATGTATTTATACACAGTGATGACTTACTGAAAACTTCCCTAGTGCGAAGTATCACCTTGATCCCATGTGAATGGAGTATCCAGCATCCACATCCAGCCATACAAAAGCTGTGACTGATTACAAACCCTGTTATTCTATTGCTGGGTCACTTTTCCCATTGTCCGTACATCAGCCTAAAAGTAGTCTGCTTCCGTTAATTCTAATGGAGTTAGACTCAAGTAGAACTGCAGCAGCACAGGTACAATCTGACACAGTCCTGCAAAAATCATACTAGATACTCATTAAAAAAAGATCTTTTTATATAAAGCATGCAAATAAGTAAGCAACGTTAGTGAACAAAACCAGCTTGTCTTCAGTGTAATTCTCTGGATTTGTGAATCATAGAATGGCCAGGGTTGGAAGGGATCTGGAAGATCATCTAGTTCCAACCCCCCTGCACAGGCAGGGACACCTTCATTAGATCAGGTTACTCAAGGCCACATCTAACCTGGCCTTCAACACTGCCAGGCATGGGGCAGCCACAAATTCCCTGTACAACCTGTTCCCAGCCTCTCACCACCCTGACAACAAAGAATTTGCTCCTCATGTTCAACCTCAGTCTCCCCTCTTCAAGTCTGTAACCCTTTCCTGTTGTCTTTTCACTACCACCAGTGTCAAAAGCCCTCATCCAGCTTTCTTGTAGCCCCCTTCAGCTATTGGAAAGCTGCTAGATGTTCACCTGGGAGCCTCCTCTTCTCCAGGCTGAACAACCCCAACTTGCTCAGCTTGGCTTAGAAGGAGGTACTCCAGCCCTCTGATCATGTGAGTTGCTTTCCTCTGGACACCTTCTGGGACCTCTCTGTCCTTCTTATGTTGAGGACTCCAGAACAGAATTTGTAGTTTTTTCTGGAAAGGGCTTCCTTTCACTCTGGATGTGCTTCAGTCCTTCCCATGAACCAGGAATCTGCGCTACGATAGAAGGAGGAAGTTGGATGTAAAGGATGAAAATAGTCCTCACCAGTTAAGGACAGATCACCTACACCACCTCTCATTGTGTGCCTGCTTTATAGTATCTGAAAGTAGAAAGCTATGGAGACAGTGCAATGTGAAAACAGAGATCCTATTTGGATCTGTGGAAGAGGGAAAGCCATGCCATCAGCTAGGACAACTAGCATTGGAGGTCTTCCAACAGGCTGATTACAGAGTTCAATTCGGAACTCCTGTGTGAGGCTTGCTTTCACAAGACATCTCTCATCCCTGGCAGGGGTGATTATCTAGACACTACAGTATATATAGAATAAAACTCATTCCCGTGTTCTGCAGTTACCTGGTTTTGGATGTTGGGGTGTTTAAACTGGGGAGTTTAAATCTTGCAGGGATTTCTGTTAGACTGGCAGCATTGATACCCAAATAAAACCTGCTACTGTGCAGCGTGATGCTAGCAGTCTGCAGAATGAGTTCAAAGCACCGACGCTGTAATGTTCTCTTCTCTGAACACTAATAAGGTTTACATTTCCCTCTCTATTGGTGAACATTCTTTTCTGTTGTTCTTTTTCATTCTCTTCTGCCTCTTTAAGGTTTTCTTGCAATATGTATTGACAGCCGGTTCCCACAGACTTTGGGGACTGCCAACACCTCAGAATTTCACTTACCCCTAAGAATTAATCTAGTTGTGACTAGGAAAAACACTGTACTGGTGGAAGTAATAGTTGGATAAATTACAAAAGGTATCATTTATGAAACCCTCTTCTTTTCAAAGGCTGGTTTTAAACTAAAACCACAGGACTTGGCAATCTATTTTGCTATTTGTATAGAATAGAGTTTCTGTTAAAATTAAAAGGAAATGCTACCAAACTAAGCAGTAGCCTAACTAATTTTGATGTGACTCCTAGCTCTTAATAACAACATAGCTGTTGTGTAACTCGGTATAGCACTGGATAGCAATAAAATGCCTTCCTCATTACAATCAATGCCTATGAATAGCAAAGTCCTACGGCGTGCCATGGCCTCTCTCAATAGGCAGCCTCACTTGGTGGTAAGGAAAATTGCTATCGTCTTGTATGAAACCATTTTAGTATCACCCAGAGCTTAATAGAGCAATCTTTCTCTGCCTGTTAACAAGATGAGCTATTGCCAGAAAGCGTTGTCAAAGCTCTTGCCTTGCAAGCAGTATTGTTTTGGTGTGTTGGCTGTGTTCATATTGGGTTCAACTCTGTCAAAACGTGTGTTGATTATTTTACTTAACAACCAAACCAGTCCATCAGTTCAGAGTACGGAAAGTTTCTAAATACCGGTAGTCAGATGTCAGTGTACCAGTGGTGCTAAGTCAGAGCCCCCACACTTACAGTTAATTTCACTGGGAAATTGTAGTCAGGTGGGGGTCAGGCTCTTCTCCCAGGCAAGCAATGCCAGGACGAGAGGGCTGAGCCTAAAGGTGCCAGGGGAGGGTAAGGCTGGATATTAGGAAGCGTTTCCTCATTGAAATGGTGATCAAACATTGGACTGGACTGTCCAGGGCAGTGGTGGAGTCCCCATCCCTAGAGGTGTTTAAGGACAGACTGGCTGTGGCCCTTAGTGCCCTGGTGTGGCCAATAGGGTGATGTTAGGTCATAGGCTGGGCTGGATGATCTTACAGGGCTTTTCCAGCCTCAATAATTCTGTGATTCTGTGATTAAAATATGGAGCAGACATGAACGCCAAGGGCTGTGTAGTGTAGCCCAGCCTTTTACTCAGTAGTCAGTCATTGTTCCTATTCCGTGCACAAGACATGGCTGTTACTGCAACAACCCACATACATCACAAGTGATGGGATGACAACCTTGCCATAAAGGCCAGACATGCTGACATTCTACAGCCATGTGATGCATACTGATAACACCAGTTGTTAAGCAGGAGAAGTGAAGGTATGTGAAGTCCTAGTTAAAGACTAGGATGGCCGGGAGTATGATGCCTAACTGTACACAATTCCACCCCAGGAGGAAGAGAGAAAATTAAACACAATTGCGGACTACTGGAACTGAAGTATTAAAACTTGAATAAGAAATAGAGAAACAAGTAAGTGAAAGGAAACATAACAAAGTCTCAATAAACCCTCTCAAAATGCAGTGGTGGGGCAACTGCATTTCTGTTGCTTCCCTCCCACTTTCCCACCTTTTCAATGTTTTAGCAGAACCACAGACAGGGAGATAGAGAGGAAGGAGAAGGTAAACAGGACAGATCAGAGTTGAATACTGCTTGCTTTTCCCCTTAGGCAATCATCCTTCAAGATGCGGGTCTGGGCAATGCCCTAAACTAGCACCTCCGCCTGCTCAAAGCCACCACCCTCCCACTTGTCAAAACCATGACAGATGTTCATAGATGTTTTGCACAAGTTGAATGGTCACAGAAAGAAGTTAAAGAAAAGTATTGCTCCTTTGCTCTGTATTCTGGAAGAGATGTAACATAAAACTGTCTACATTTCTCAACAGGACTCAAAAAACCCATGAAGGCTTTTTGGGAACACACATCAATTTTACTATGTCAGCAGTTGGGAGTAAAATAAAGACACGCTATTTGTGTGGCAGCAACTTTCAGATTACACAAATGCTGAATCTGGATTTGACCATATGCCTTCTCTTTTTGTAAAGCTTTCATGGGCAATTACAGGAAGGTAGAGGAAAGAGGACATGCTGCCAAGTGCAGGTTCCTACACTTTAGCCACAATAACCCCCTGCAGCTACAGACTGGGGGAGGAGTGGATGGAGAGCAGCCCAGCAGAGAGGGACCTAGCAGTACTGGTTCACAACCAGCTGAACAGGAGCCAGCAGGGTGCCCAGGTGGCCCTGAAGGCAAATGGAATTCTGTCTTGTATCAGCAATAGTGTGGCAGGACTAGGGATGGGATTCTCCCCCTGTACTGGGCACTGGGGGGCCTCCCGTCGAGTACTAGAGGCAGTGCTGGGCCCCTCACTTCAAGAAAGAGATTGGGGGGCTGGAGTGGGTCCAGAGGAGCAACAAGGCTGGGGAAGGGACTGCAAGGAAAATCTGATGAGAAGAGACTGAGGGAGCTAGGGTTGTTTAGTCTGGAGAAGAGGAGACAAAGGGCAGACCTTCTTCCTCTCTCCAACTCCCTGAAGGGAGGTTGTAGTCAGGTGGAGGTTGGGCTCTTCTCCCAGACAACCAGTAGCAGTACAAGAAGGCAGAGCCTGAACCTGCCAGGAGATGATTAGGTTGAATGTTAGGAAACCCTTCCTCAAGGAAAGGGTGACCAGACCCTGGACTGGACTGCTCAGGGAAATGGTGGATTTTGCATCCCTGGAGGTGTTAAAGGACACGCTGGCTGTGGCCCTTAATGCCCTGGTCTGGCTGATGGGGTGATATTATGTCCTGGGCTGAACTCAGAGGTCTTTTCCAGCATCAATAATTCTGTGATTTTGAATAAGGAGATAGGCTGTTATGTGCTGTTCTAGGCAGTTTCCTTCTTGCTTTATGTTATTGCAATCCCAGTTCCATAATTTGCCCCAAGGTAATCCCCTTCATCCCTCATGACAAAAAGTGATGCTGTAGTGGTGTACTTACCGAGCTGCCTGCTTTGCCGAGTGCACTTCAGGTAGACCTGGTGGATAATGTGTATTATTTCTTAAGTGTCATAGAACTAGTAGTGGTTTTGCTTGTAAGCCTTACAGTTAGGATTTTACTCTTCAGTAAGCCTGATGAAAGAAAGTCACAGCTTTTATTTTGTATGGGAAATGTGCTCATTTTATTCTCTGTGCCTCCCTGGAAGATTGCAGCTTCGCCAGATTATAAAGTGGAGTTGGATGTGAAGGGGAAGAAAGACAAAATTGTTAGTCTGGACCTTTTAATTTCATCTGATTTCCAGGAAACCATTATCAAATTAATTTTGTCTTTTATTTCGAGCTGGAACAAACAGTTATTAAGCTCTTCAGATAGAATCTTCTAGTTTCATGCAGTCCAGAAATGACCAAAGACCAATTAAAATAAAGAAAGAATCTTCCAGGGAGAGCTTCTTTTTCATTGCCCTTTCTAATATACCCTTAAGTTGTAGCTGTGCTGAGACATCTGCTTAATGTGGGGAGAAAAGTAATTCTTTAAGATAATTGTTTTCCTTTATGCTCTAAGGAATGGCTGGAATACTGTAGTGATTAAAAAGGAGGAAAGAGAACTAATTAAATAACTTTCTTATGCCAGCTGTAGGTTCAAATCCATATTTCTTTCCTCAAGACGCACAGACCTAGAAATAAGGCTTCTCAGTGAGAATAAAAGCTAAGACATAAAGAGATACAGAATCTCACAAAGGGGGTAACTGTCTTCCTTTCATACTGGAAAAATCACACAGAGTCAAAAGGAGGACAGAGCACTGCTGTACAGTCCCCTGAGAAACACTCTTCCTCTATATCCCAGAGAAGGAGGATTGTGTATCAAAATCAGGCTCACGATACAGCCAGCATCAATACCAGCACTGTATTAGTTGAGACATAGGGAAGATGAGAGGAGGGAGCAATCAAAAGGGAAACATACAGGAAACTCCTACTTCATTTAAAATACTTCAGTTCATAGAATCACGGAATGGCTCCGGTTGCAAGGAACCTTCAGGATCATCTAGTTCCAACCCCCTTGCACACGCAGGGACATCTTCACTAAAGCAGGTTACTCAGGGCCCCAGCCAACCTGGCCCTCAACACTGCCAGGGATGGGGCAGCCACAACTGGCTTGGGCAACCTGTTCCAGCATCTCCCCTCCCTCACAGCAAAAAACTTCTCATGTCCAACCTCAATCTGCCCTCTTCAAGTCTGGAACATTTTCCCCTTGTCCTCTCACTATCACCCATGTCCAAAGCCCTACTCCAGCTTTCTTGTAGCCCCCTTCAGCTATTGGAAAGCTACTAGAGGATCATCTGAGAGCCTCTTCTTCTCTAGGCTGAACAACCTCAACTTGCTCAGTCTGTCCTCATAGGGGAGGTCCTCCTGCTTTCTGATCACATGAGTTGGTCTCCTCTGGACCCTTCCAGAAGCTCTGTGTCCTTCTTCTGTTGGAGACTCCAGAACTGTACTCAGGACTCCAGGACAGGTCTCACCCGTGCTTAGTAGAGGGGAAGAATCCCCCACCTCGACCAACTGTCTCAGGACATGGTTGGCTTTCTGAGCTGCAAGGGCATACTGATGGCTCCTGTTCAACTTCTGATCCACCCCCACTCCTAAGGGCTGTGCTCAATCTTTTCTCCTCCCAATCTGGAACTGCCCTCAATCCTTTCTCCTCTCAATCTGTAAATCCAAACCAAATGATCAGAAAAAATGCCTATGAGTACATCAGGCAAATGGATTATAAAAGTTAGTATTCTGCAGTAGGTTTGCATTACCCTGGGGATGAGACCAGTGCTTTTGTCATCTGGTCCCTACGACTATTTAAAAAAAAATGCAGCAAACACTTCTATACAACGTCCCACTGCAATTTGGAAGAAGAACTCTTTTTCTTCATTATTGTGTAATTGTACTTCTGTTCCAAAATGTGTTTATCCACACTCAGAAGTTTTGGAGTCTAGTTAACAAACTATAGGACTTATTTACGCTTACGTTGAGCAGATTTTCATGTTTTGAGAAGATTCTTAGTGCTGTACAAAACATTTTCATCAAAACCTGCATCTGCTGTAAAGAAACAGCAAATGGTGCTAATATCAGTGAAGATACTGCACGTGGGGGCTTTTCTTTGTGTTCTTGCGTGGTTGCTGAAACTCTCTGGAACATTTCTGATCTTTGTCTTCCAGCACCAACACATGAAAGCCATTCCAGAACAGGAGTGCTTGCCTAGAGTTTGTGTTGTGTTAATAATATCATCATCAGAGTCCTTTTGTTAAGCAGATCTCACGTGATCTTTGTGAATAACTGCTGATATAAAATCAAATAGCTTGCTGGCCACAAAAGGAAAGGATTTGTTGGAAATCTGAGGGTGGCCCTAGATAAAGACTAATGCTGCAGAGTCTGACCCCAGATCAAGTAGCAATCTCAGGAGTGTGGGGAACATGAAGAAACACAGGAGCTCTGTCTTCTGAGGACTGGACTGAATCTCTTTATTAAAAGCTGTATCCTGACTTAGATTATTTTGTGCTGTTTGGATTTCCCAGGGTCGTTAAAACCAGAGAACTGAGGATGATATTATAGTAAAGAAAAATAAACTTATTTTTAGACAGATAAATATATTTTTAAACAGAGGACAAGAAATGGTTAGAAGACAAGTGAAGGGGAAAAAAACCCTTTCACACCATTGGTAAACCAGAGTAAAAGTGACTTCTGCTCTTCCCCCCACTTTTCCCTGTCCCAGTGCAAAACAGCCACCACTGCACAAATTCTGCAAATATGGATCCAGCCCATGGCTCTTTGATGCATTGAACTCTAAGTAGTATAGCTGGCTGAAGAGAACAGATCTGCAAACAATCGTGGTTTGGAAGCAGGTAACTGGCATGTACAGTATACGTTTGTTTTCCTGCTTCAGCCTCTCACTCTCTTTTGGAGAAATACAATTAGAAGAAAATGTTTGCACGATGTAGCATTAGCCCAGGTACTGCTGAGGTCTGCTAGGAAGGAAGAGGATTTCTTTTAGAGGCTGTTTCTAAAGAAGTGTCCTAATTAAAAGCTCAGGATTGTGTTTGGGTTTCAGTCTCCTGTTTTGACAACCAATTTCACAGGATGACTGTGTGAAAGTTGAATCTCTCATGTTAATTTTCAGACTTTGAATTCAATTCTGAGAGAAGCTTTTACTGTGGAGTGTTGAAGTAGGACCCATTATCTGCATAGGCTGTGATGAGACTGAGAAGATACAGTAGATTTTACTAATAAAGGCATGTGTTTTCAAATATTTTATAGTTCAGAACGCTTTATAAATGCGGTGGGTGTCTTTTGTTTTTGACTTTTCTCCTGAATTCTTGGTTCCAAATGAAAACCTTGACTGGACAAATTAAAATACTGATCCTTTCTTCATCTTGAAATGTTGAATGAAGAGAGGTGATCATGGTTCTCATGAGGAAACACTCAGACTTTCCAGGGAGAAGTTAAGGACCAGTGCTTGAACTGTGCGCTCCTAAGGATTGTCCTGCTCTGTCGCATTTCATCTAGAAATCGGTTTGCACTAATAAGCCTCTTTTCTGCTAATTTATTTGTAAGGATTTTGTTTCATTGCTGTTTTGTTTCATTCATTGTTTCCACTCTCGAGCAGATTTTTGCCCTTCATATACTCTGTGATAGTAGAAATAGAATGCATTGGTATGAAAACAATTTTCAGTACCGTCCGTGCTGGACATCTTCGGTGGAACTGTGTCTGATGTACTTCCGAATTTGCTGTCTAAATGAGAAATACACATCTTGTGTCTTTGTACCTGTGAGTTGGGGCAATCTCAAGCTTGATCCCAAGATGGACAGTGTTTGGACTGAGAGCAGCCCTGAGATCAAGGATTTAGGGGGGCTCATGGATGAGGCAGCAATGTGCAAGTACAACCCAGAAGGCCAACCATGTGCTGGGCTATATGAAATGAAGCAGGTCAGGGGAGGTGATTCTTCCCCTCTAGTCTGCTCTCATGAGACCATACCTGGAGTACAGCATCCAGGTCTGGAGTCCCCAGTATAAGAAGAACATGGAGCTGTTGGATCAAACAAATGCCAACCAATACATAATCTTAGTTCAAGCACAAAAATAAGTCATGCTTTGTCTTGGGAAGCTGCTTAGTCCACAGCCTGTTAAACTCACTGGTGTACAAACCTTTGAGTCTTACAAAATGTACTTTTGCTTCATGCTGTTTTAGCTTTCCTTCACAAACATTCTACTGGCCAGGCCTTCCATACCTGCCAGAAAAAGACTGAGCAAGCTAGGGTTGTTCAGCCTGGAGAAGAACAGGCTCCCAGGTGACCTTCTAGCAGCTTTCCCATCTCTGAAGGTAAATACAAGAAAGCTGGGGGAGGGCTTTTGACACAGGTAGTAGTGAGAGGACAAAGGGAAAGGGTTCCATACTTGAAGAAGGGAGATTGAGGTTGTAAGTGAGGAGAAAATTCTTTGCTTTGATGGTGGTGAGATGGTGGAACATGTTGCCCAAGGAAGTTGTGGCTGCCCCATCCCAGGCAGTGTTGAAGGCCAGGTTGGCTGGGGTCTTGAGTAACCTGCTCTAGTGAAGATGTCCCTGCCTGTGCAGGGGGACTGGAACTAGATGATCTTTCAGGTCCTTTCCAACCCTGAACTTTCTATGGTAATTGTGCTGTGTCTGCCATGATCAGAAACAGATTTATACAGAACATAATATGATGAAATATTGTCTCTGTCCCTTCTACCTGTCATCCACGCTTTTGCTCATGAAGTTTCCCAGAATTGTCTGTTTTCTGGTATTTTTGTAGCTAGGTCACATTTGTTCTGACAGATGTCTCTCTGTCAGGTTGGTGTGTTAATTCCCTTGCACAACTCAGTGTTCATTAAACGTTGATGGTGTCAGTAAAATTAACCAGTCAGAACTACTAGATATGTTCATTAAATCCATGATCATAGAAACACAGTGAGCAGGCCTTTATCCATCTGTCAAGAAAGAGATCTAAAACCAGCTCCTTGAGAATGCTCTGGATTCCTCAGTGCAAAGCTGCATTTTACAGTCACTGAAAGAAGCATCTTCATCCCTTAACTCCATTGTTGTGTGTTCTGAAGCTGATCCAGCTATTTTCTAATGAGAGAATGGTTTGTTGGGCTTTGGATATTCTGGAAATTGTGCTGAGGAGATAAAGGACTTGTTAGCACATTGCAATACCCACTTATAAATCTGCTAAGCAGTTGAGGATGAAACATCCTGGCAGTCACACCTAGTCCAAATCTGTTGAAAATAAAAAACAGGAAGAAAAGAGGAAGATTGTTACCATGCTGTCTGGTTTGCTTGTTGTAAATGTTTCTCAGCACTGATAAATAAGCAAAAGAAGAAAACGCTTTACTTTCTGCCGTCAGGATTAGAGCTGAAAGGTTTCCCTATCTCTGTGTGCATTACACAGAGGATTATGTGTTCTACATAGCACCCAGGTTCCTCTTGGGAGACAACTGCTTCTTGATGGGAGCATTAGCTTTGTAACTAATCTCCTTTCTTGAATGTAACCAGGGCTTTGGATAGATTTACTTGTTCCGTTCAGTTCTTTCTGCCTTATTAACTTCTACTTTTGTAAGGAGTTTGTTTTATTCTTCCTCTAACTGGAAGATATTTCCTTAAGGGAACAAACATAATTTGGATGGGTCAGGTATCACTTTGATGGTCACCTCTGAGTGCATGAGGTGGGGTGTCACACTGCCCACCAGTCTGGTCGTGTGCTAAGAAGTGGCTCCAGCCAGCATACATCTCCTTACATCTTATTAGGAATAGATTTGGTACAAACATGTTTAGGGAATAATGTATGTAGTCATTACTGAGTCATGACTGTTAGACCCAGCAGTAACTAATCACTTGCAGAAGACAAGGAATTTATATCTCCATCGATCTCCACCGTATTTTTTCTAAATATACCCCTTCTATATCTCATAAAGCAGTAATGAATCTAAACCATATGAGAAAGGAAAGATTCATAACACTGAGGTGTGGGTCAGCACAACATATTGAGCTTTCTATATATGAATAACCATAATTCAGTCTAGAGATATCACAAGAGTTTACACATGAAATAAAGCTAGAGTTTCACTTAAGTAGTAAGAGCATGAAAAATAGGTCTCAGTAAGACAGATTATGTAGAGTAATGTTGAATGCCGGCACCAAACAGCATAGGAGAAAGGGACCTGGGGTCCTGGTGGCCAGCAGGTTGACCATGAGCCAGCAATGTGCCCTTGTGGCCAAGAAGGCCAATGGCATCCTGGGTTGGATTAGAAGGGCTGTTTTTGGTATTTGTCTCGATTCTGGTTTTCGCTAAGCACAGGAAATCTTTCTGGGAAAGTAGTGTCCATGGCATACAAGGGCAGAAATCACTGCTGAAGCTGAGAAACTCCAGTATAATTAGAGAAAAGTATGAACTCAGAGGCGACTATAAGAGAATAGATCAGATGCTGGTGTCTGGAAATGTGTTTGATTGTAACTCATCTCTGGAGCTTTTGATGAATTAGAAATTATTGAGGGCTTTTTCTGGTTCACTTCCATCATAACACTATAAGAACTGGAAAACAGCTTATACACAAAGTCTTAATTTCCATTGTATTAATGTGAAAGGTTTTATCTTGTGATAAAATTAACCAATTAATTTCATTAATGAGGTAATGGGCTGAAACAAAAACAAAACAAGAAGGGTTTGGAAACCATTAACAAATTACAAAGGAAAAATGAAACTGACTCAATTGGGGGATAAAAACTACAAGACAAATTTCATTCACCCCACGTAAAATCCTCCACATATGAGTTTTGAACGATGACAGTTACTACTGCAGCCCCAGGGTCCAAAGCACTGTTCAAACCACTCACATCCTTGCAGGCAGACTGAAAAAGTGTAGTCTCAATGATCAGGTATTGAGTTGGATTGTGAACTGGCTGCAGGATAGAAGCCAGAGAGTGATGGTCAATGGGACAGAGTCTAGTTGGAGGCCTGTATC
>JAOXOE010030355.1:0-13197 GCA_028565055.1 Phoeniculus purpureus | reverse complement strand
GACATCTTTTTTTTAAATACCAGTCAGGATGAATGATAATCTTTGTCTTTTGGAACTGAAATTTTAAAAATAAGTTGGTTAATAAAACAGGCAGTGTTTCAGTTTAAAGAATTTTTCACATTATAAGAAATAAAAAATATTTTTGTTTATATGTAATTTAGATGTCAGTTTATCTAGTTAAACACTTTCTGTGTCAGCATGTAATTTTAAAGTATTTCACTGACCAGAATTGAATTTTAGGAATGAAATCATCGGAAGTATATGCAAATTATAATTTCATTTTAATTCATTATTTTTATATAAAATCTAGTAAAATATACACTCAAACTGTCAATATACAAGTATTTTTGCTATTGTTTCTACTTCTACTTCAACTTTTACAATTATTACTAGTAATGACAAATCACAGATCACAGAATCACATAATATTAGGGATTGGAAGGGACCTCGAAAGATCATCTAGTCCAATCACTCCACCACAGCAGGATCACCTAGACCAGGTCACACAGGAACATACTCAGACGGGTTTTAAATGTTTCCAGAGAAGGAGACTCCACAGCCTCCCATGGCAGCCTGTTCCAGTGCTCTGTCACCCTATCTGGTAAGCACTTCCTTCTGATATGTATATTGAACGTCCTATGTTCCAGCTTACACCATTGTCCCTCGTCCTATCACTGAATGACATTGAGAAGAGCCTAGCTCCATCATCCTCAGACCCACCCTTCACATATTTATAGACATTAATGAGGTCACCCCTCAGTCTTATCTTCTCCAAGCTAAAGAGACCCAGCTCCCTCAGCCTTTCCTCATCAGGAAGGTGTTCCACTTCCTTCAACATACTTGTTGCTCTATGCTAGAGTCCCTCCAGCAGCTCCATGTCCCTCTTGAACTCTGGGGCCCAGAACTGGACACAATACTCCAGATGTGGTCTCACCAGGCCAGAGTAGAGGGGAAAAGAACCTCTCTTGATCTGCTAACCACCCCCTTTCTTATCCACCCAAGTATGCTGTTGGCCCTCTTGGCCAGCACAGTCTGCTGGGGTGTCAGCAACACTACCCAGATTTGTGTCATCAGCAAACTTGCTGACAGTGTGTTCAATTCCCTCATCCAAGTCATTGATGAATAGATTGAATAGGACTGGTCCCAGCACCCACCCCTGGGGAACTCCACTAGATACAGACTTCCAACTAGACTGTGTCCCATTGACCACTACTCTCTGGCTTCTATCCTGCAGCCAGTTCACAGTCCACCTCGCTACCCGATCATCCAGTCCACACTGTGAGGATGCTATGTGAGACTGTGTCAAATGCCTTACTGAAGTCAAGATAGATGACATCCACTGCTTTGTCATCATCTACCCACCTGCTCATGCGGTCATAGAGGGCTATCAGGTTGCTCAAGCATGACTTCCCTTTGGTGAAGCCATGCTGACTGTTCCTAATGACCTTTCTGTCCTTGATGTGCCTGGAGATATTTTGTAGGACAAATTGTTCTGTGACCTTTCCTGGGATGGTGGTGAGTCTGACCAGTCTATAGTTCTTACCTTTATAGGTAAGAAGGTCCTCCTAAGTTACCTAAGTCTCCAATAACTAGGACTCTTCTTCTGTGTGGAGGAGGTTGTCATATTACTGGAGGACATCCCAGATTTATGCAACCTTGCTAGGACCTCCAATATGAGTTCCCTGTCTTCTATGTCCTTAATAGACTGACTGTCTTCCACTAGGGGCTTATAGCTATTACTCAGTGGTAACTGGGGAGGTGAGGCACGCAAGGATGGGGCTCACCTTCTGCCACAGCCCTGCACTTGGCTCCACCCAACCTTCTGCTTGGGCTTCTGTCATCCCTCTGAGAACTGCAGGATATAGGGGCCCCTAGATTCTAGCTATTATTTGGTTGTTGTCCAGACTGCAGAGGCCTGACTCCACCAGTCTACTTCTATTCTAGGCTCTCTGATTCTCCTGAGCCTTTCTACTTCTGTTTGTAGCTTTTCAACCTCATCTTGCATCTCTGCCACTTGGTTCAGCAGATAATCTACCTGCTTGCACTGTGTACAGCCAGGAAAACGTGAAAGAGTATTACATTCCTGGAAGCCTGTCACATGCACAGCATCATCTTGTTGGGAGGCCTCTGTTTTAGTTCCCACATCCATGTACAGTGGTGACCATAGCTTGGTCTTCCTCTGCTGCAGCATTGTCTCTTTTCCCCAGGCAGCTAAAGTGGCTAAAGCAGCTAGTGCTGTTGGTGCTCAGAGTGGTCTGGGTGCTACTTCTGGTAGCCTTTTAAGAGTCCCAGTTTTGACCGCCGTTGGCTCCCTCTAGTTTTCCCATTAAGGGAATCCCCAGATTTGAGTTAGTGTGGTATTGTATAAATATATATAATAATATTAGAACAAATCTGAAGCAACTCAAAATGTATAGGCCATATTTTTGTGTAGGTTGAAATTCTTAAAAAAACACTGTAGTCAATATTTGAAAATGTGCCAGGATAAGAAATATGGACTTTGGTAATCCAACAAAATACGTTTCTGAAAAATAAAGAATAACTGCTTTTGCTGTTTGGCCAAACAGCTATATATGTGACTAGGTGAAAAAGAAAGCAGTCACTTAAGCAAGCAGATTAAGCTTTTCCCAGTTTTAGCACTGCACAAGTTAGACCAGTGGTTGACTAGATTGGTTTTTTGTTTGTTTGCTTTGTAATAGAGGAGGAATACATAAACAGGGGACACAAAACCTCCTAAAACATTAATTTTGCGTGTCTGTCAGCAAAGAACTGTATATGCTGGCTATTAATTCATGTCTTATTCTACCCTTATTGTAACCAGATACTCACAGCAGAAGCGAAATAATCTGGAATGAATACATCATGATATAACAAGCACTTTGTATAACTTACTTTATAATATACTTAATATATTGAAAGGTCTTTGACGTCCTCAATGTTGTATTAATGACTCCATAGGCTTTAGGGACTTGCTTTAAAATTATTGATTTGAAAGCCGTTATTCACTTATCTTTGGAGCACATATGTAATGAGTTTCCATGCCAGGTTACAAATGAAAAGATCAAACATCAAACACATAAAACTTAGAGTATTAAAAACTACATTAACTAGCCAAGAATATTTATACTGTTTTGATTAATCATGCAGAAACATGTGATGTTAAATTCCCCAGTAAAATGGTGCAAATCATTCATATTCAAGTGTAAAATTCTAAATTCCATGAAATGTTCACTTCAAAAGTATGAAAGCAATCTGTTAGAAATTATTTATAACGAAGGTTAATTTAACTCCAACAGTCAAACTGGAGTAGCCTCTGATGTCGTCTTCCTTGACTCAGCAAGAAACTTTTATATTCTAGAAGAAGGTATTTAATTCTTTGCAGTGAATTGCTAGTCATTTGGAAGGAAAATGAATGGTCAAAATAATATTGAAATGCTGTGCACAAAAAAAGGATTTAGTTGTCCTTTGCTGTGAATGGAACATAACGTAATCCGTAGGATTGATTGAAGCATCTCTGAAGTCAAGTTTCTATCTGAAATATTGAAAAGTGTGTATGGCAAAAGCCATAATAAATACCTGTTAGAAAAAGTATAAAATTTCCATGTCAGATACTTGCATTTCATTTATTTTTTCTGCTAAACATAAAAGTACCTCCAATAGTGTAATTCTAATACATCAGCTGATAAAAGTCCAGTACTAATTTTAAAAGAAAAGGTTTCAGTGCTATTGCATTGGTGTTGTTTGAGTGTAGCATGTCTGCCTCTTTTAGTTTTGTACTAAAACTTTATAGAGTCCTTTTTTAGGACACAATGCTTGTATTTGTGTACATGTTTGTACGACATGTTAACATATGTAAGATTGTTTAAATTTTGGTGCTGAATTTTTTTAATACGTACATATGATTATATTAATATGGAAATAAGGTCACAAATTTATGTGACTCCCCATTATATATTATTTGGTATTGATCATTTAAAGGTATTGTGTTTATTGCATTAATTTTTCAAAGGAATATTTTTAGGTCTTATTTTTCTCTGAGTTCTCTAGTTGGTGCAGTTTTCTGTCCTATTTTTCCTCTTTGCTGTATGTGAATTGTTTCATCCTCTATTGTTTGAAAAGCAATTGTAAAATTTGCCATTTGTGGAGCAAGAGCTTTGTTCAGAATTCTTTTTGTAGAGAATCAGGAATGTTCAAGTATTAAGAATGTTATAAAAATCCATGGTAGAATGGAAAGAATATGAATTTGGCTCCAGCCACTGCATAATCTAGAGATTTAAATTGTTATGTACTTAGAATAGATTAAATATTCAATTGCTTGTTAAGTATTGCATTTGTTTATTTTAGTGTACTATTCATTGAATAGTATTTTTGTCATATTTGATTAGACAATGTTAATCAAGTTAAAAAATACACCTCAGTGAAATATTTCGTATCAACCTACTTAAGGAAAAAAGGTAGTTACATTCGGTATGTTACAGAAAAAAATATTAGTTTTGACAATGTTATTTGACAAAAAAATTTTATATGTAGTTTTAATCAGTTCCAATTCATCTTTATTCTGAGGTGTGTATACAGTTCTATGCAATTTTCTGATTTGGAAAAAACATTTCAAGGATGCTATAGAAAGATTAACCACCTTTTTATCTGCCTGCTCAGTTGGAAGTTATACAAGATCTATTTCATCATAGGCCCTCTAAGTGCTATTGATAAGATGGCTATAAACCAAAAATGCATGTTTTATTATGAATGTATTCAGATTAATTGATTTTTACACAAATAGCACTCTAAGAAACAGAAAGAAAAGTATGGTCAACTACTGTTTGGGTTGTTTTTTTTTTTTCTCTGAAGAACCTTTTTACAAGAAGATACAATCACAATTAAGTCAGTAAAAGCCAATAGATGAAACTTTGTGAGACTATATAAGAAACAGAAAAGAAATCTAAGTGGTTTGGTAAATTAATTTAAACACTTTTTGTGTCATTAGATACTATCTTATCATAACTTATTGTACCTTAATTGTCTCAGAACAATGAAAGTAATGCCAGTCCTCTGTAGCAAAGTAAAGGTTCAAAAATTTGTGTAATGAATCATTATACCTCTGTTTAAGGAGTACTTTAACCTAGCACAGCATTTCAGAGCCAAAATCTATGCTCTAAGAAGTTTTGCTAAGTTTTTCTGTATTTAAATTTGCAAACGTAAAGCATGAAAGAAAGTCTTCATAAGTAACGCCATCCCTTAAAAGGGTTAGGCATAGTGCAATAGTTAATAGTCCTTAACAAACAGTGAACTTAAGGAAAAAAGGTGTAATTAAGCTCTGTGTTTGATTGTGCAGCATCTCCTGCAGTTCTACAGCAGCAATTAAGCTATGTATAATGTGTTCATTGTCTTAATCACATTCATATCAGCAGAATTTTTCCTTGGCTGAATCAAATTCTTATTGCCTACATCACATTATTCTTTTTTATTTGAGTTTCTAGATTCAGTCACTTATTTCACACATTTTTCTGCAGACTGTATAAAGATTGATTTGAAACTTGTTATTAGAATCTGTTGTGTCATTAATTTAATGCTGGTTTTTTATTTCATTATTAACACCAGTGATGTCTGACATTAAGTACTTTGATATTGCCCTATCATTTCTCCAGTGGAAGATGACAGCCATTTCTTTCCTCTTCTCTGGAAATTTGCCTTTTTAACTTCCATGTCAGCAACTGGTGTTTCTGCACATGGATGCTTAAGTCTGTGGGTAGGACAGTTACATGGTTATATGTTGCCCAATTTGCTGTGCAGTTTCATCAGTGCTCTCAGATTTTTTTTTTTTTTTTCCCAAATTATGCCCAGGATGATAATTTAGCTTTTAATTTAAGTAGTAACCGGTTATAGTTAACCAGTAACTATAGACCAGTCAGCCTCACCTCTATCCCAGGAAAGGTGATAGAACAATTTGTCCTAGACGTTGTCTCTAGACACATCAATGACAGGAGGGTCGTTAAGGTCAGTCAGCATGGCTTCACAAAGGGAAAGTCATGCTTGACCAACCCGATAGCCTTTTATGAACGCAAGAGCAGGCGGATAGATGATGGCAGAGTGGTGGATGTGGTCTATCTTGACTTCAGTAAGACATTTGGCACGGTCTCACATAGCATCCTCGCAACCAAACTGAGGTAGTGTGGACTGGATGATCAGGTGATGAGGTGGCTCATGAACTGGCTGCAGGATAGAAATCAGAGAGTAGTGGTCAATGGGACAGAGTGTAGTTGGAGGGCTGTATCTAGCGGAGTCCCCCAAGGGTCGGTACTGGGACCAATGCTATTCAATCTGTTCATCAATGACTTGGATGAGGGAATTGAATGCCTTGACAGGCTGGAGAGCTGGGCAGGGAGAAATTTAATGAAGTATAACAAGGGTAAATGTAGAATCTTGCATCTGGGCAAGAACAATCCCAGGTACCAGTATAGGTTGGAGACTGACACGTTGGAGGGCAGTGTAGGAGAAAGGGACATGCAGGTCCTGTTTGATAGCAGGATGACCATGACCCAGCAATGTGCTCTTGTGGCTAAGAGGGCCAACAGCATACTTGAGTGGATCAGAAGTGGGGTGGTTAGCAGATCATGAGAGGTTCTTTTCCCCCTTTACTCTGCACTGGTGAGACCACATCTGGAGTATTGTGTCCCATTCTGGGCCCCTCAGTTCAGGAGGGATGTGGAGCTGCTGGAGGGAGTCCAGCATAGAGCAGTGAGGATGATGAAGGAAGTGGAGCAACTTCTTTATGAGAAGAGACTGAGGGAGCTGGATCTCTTTAGCTTGGAGAAGAGGAGGCTGAGAAATGACCTCGTTAATGTCTATAAATATGTGAAGGGTGAGTGTCAGGAGGATGGAGACAGGCTCTCCTCAATCTAGTGATAGGACAAAGGGCAATGAGTGTAAGCTGGAACATAGGACGTTCCACATCAATATGAGAATGAACTTCACAGTGAGGGTGACAAAGCACTGGAACAGGCTACCTGGGGAGGTCATGAAGTCTCCTTCTCTGGAGATGTTTTAATCCCACCTGGATGCATTCCTGTGCAACTTGGTCTAGGTGATCCTGCTGTGGTGGAGGGATTGGACTAGATGATCGTTCGAGGTCCTTTCCAATTCCTATTGATTCTGTGATTTTTTTTTTTATTATTTTTTCTGGTTTGTTTGGTTGGGATATTTTCTTGGTTTATTTACTGAAAAAGGGCCTTTATGACTAGAATTTTTTTTTATAGTTTTGCATGATTTGGATCATTTATCCTTCTTCATTAACATATGCTTAAAGTCATCTCCATTTAGAAAGCCTTTAAAAGCTAATCTGAGACAGGAAAGGAATAGAAGGCAAATAGCAGTGACCCACCCTTATATTCATGGCTCTACTATATTAAACATGAGACTATAAATTTTATTTTCAAGATATTTAAGAAGTTTGGTTCATACTGTGGTTATTATTTAATAATAATATTAACTGCTTTGTTTAAGCACTTACATATGTCCTATGCTTTTGAGGGCCTGCCTCATGAAAGAAAAGACACGGAAACAATCTTCTTCATTAGAAAAGATACTTCCTCTGAAGGAGGGAGAAGGGGTTCTTAATTATACTAAAAACTGACATCAATTGTTTGTGACTTACTTTTTTAAATTGTACTTGCAAGGAAGCTGTTGCTCAGAGAACATATTTAGTTCAGAAGATATACTTCCTCTCAATGCTGTACAATGTTCTCTAAGTATTCATTTTTCCACTCTTTCTTAGAACCAAGACTGGATGTCAGTTATCGCTACACATAGTAAAGGTTTTGATCAACCAAATGCCTGATCTGTTAGAGCAAGCTTTATTCTGAGGTTGGTCAGAGCAGAGGGGTCTGATTATTCTTTTTTTTTTTTTTTTCTATACCACTCCTTTTATTTTACTGAAGACATACTACTGGGTTTTCAGGTTTTTTGTTACTTCTGGGGCAATTTTTAGAATAGTGTGGTCAAGAAATCCACTGTTAGACAATGTTAAGATTGTTACATGTATGCCTCATGCAGAAGGGGTTACTTTAACAGGGGTACTCTATTAATTCCACTGGCAAATTCAGAACACACTCACCCATGACCCAGTAAGGATGCTCTCAAGATAAGATTGAAAGCTAAAGTCGACATTGTATGTGAGAAAGTGCTTTTAATTCATTTGTCAGTGTTCTTAAAAGGTCATTCCTTTGCAGCTGTGCAAGTTACCTTGGCACAGTAAACACTTTCTGTTGAGGTGTTTTTCTCATCTTTTTTCACCTCATTTCCTTCACCACAGGGCACAGAATGTCCTATAAGATGAGGCTAAGGACTTGATGTTTCTCTAGTTTGAAGAAAAGGACGCTGATAGGTGAATCCATTGTGCTCTTCAGTTTCTTGAGTAGGAGAAAAGAAGAGGGAGGTACTAAGATTTTATGACTGGTATGAAGTGATAGGATGCATGGGAGTAAACCTAAGGTTCAGACTGAAAATTGCGAAACATGTCTTTACTGAGATGGTGGTCACAGGCTTCCTTGAGTCAATGGCCTAAGCCCAATAGTGTTTAAGAGGCATTTGAACAATGTCCTTAGTAACAAGATGAAACTTTTGGTCACTCCTGAGTTGGACAGGAAGTGGACAAGATGATCATTGTAGGTCCCTTCCAACTGAAATTTTCTCCCTGTCTCTGTTGCTCTGATGAAAGATGTTGTCTTATTTTTCAGTGCCCTTTTTCTTTGTCAGGGGTATTATAACACAAAAACCACATTGTTAGGTCAAATTCTCATGTGGACAAAAGACAGCAAATTATAATAAACCCAAATTTAAAAATCAAATAAATATAATAATCACACTCCCCATCCCCCATCAAAAGTATCCCAAACCTAACAAACACCTCAAAAACAGAAAAAAACCCCACAAAAATGTTAAAAAATGTATTATAATACTGCTGTAAAAGTGTACATGATTCAAAATATCTGTTGTCTGATGAAACTGCTTGGATTTCTCTGTAGAAGACTGAGAGTGATGGGGCTGGTCTGTCTTACAAGGTTTTCAGTGCATTGTGGATCATTTAATAAACTTTATGAACACAAAACTTAGACGTGAAATTTCAAATTTTCCTAAAGACTTTCATCTCCAAAACTGAATGAATTGATCTGACCACAATTTATCTGCATTTTCCATATATATTAGTCTTGTATTAGACATACAATTAAAAATACTAATCTCTTCAGTCCAAATTTCAATATTTCCTTCAATCAAATCATTGTAAGCAAGCATTATTGTCTTGTGGGTTTATAGATGGGGAAAATGGTTTTAAAATTACTGGCTAGGTAATTATTGGAGCAGTTTTCTGTCCAACAGTATAATAAATACAACTACATAGACTTTATCATAATAGTATAATATACTGAACAATAATACATTTATAGAATGAATTATATAATATTATATTATTAAATATAGTATTATTTATATAATAAATTATATAATGAATAATAAATGTGCAGTAATGACTTCATAGTAGTGGTGTGAGTTGAAATGGTTACTGCTATTCTTTATGTTGAATTCCACAATTTGTATTTGAAATTTAAACATCAAAAAAATAGAAGTCAAATAATAAAGTATTTCTATAGTAACAGATATTGCATATTTAACTAGTCTAGTCTTCTTTCATGGTAAATGTCTGTTTTACGAAGGCAGGTTTGGCTGTTATGTCTCTTACAGATGGTGTAAAATTTCAACTTTCTGTGCAAGAAATAGATTTGTATAATAAATTGATGCATAAATTTAGTAGCAATCAAATAGAATATAATTCTTAACAGAAAGATGCAAACACATATGATGTATAAATAGTCAAGTATTGGAACAAGATGCTTAGGGAAGTGGTGGAGTCACTATCCCTGAAAGTATTCAGAAAACATGTAGATGTGGCATATGGTTTAGTGGGCATGGTAGTGTTTGGTTTTCAGTTGGACTTCATGATCTTGGACGTCTCTTCCAACCTTACTGATTCTACAATTCCATGACTCTACGTTCTTCTCCTTCTTTGTGTACTGTTCTCATGGACTGCATGATATTTTAGAAGAAAAGATATTTACAATACTTGTAAAGATGTTGCTATGCTGCCATAGACCTTTTGTCTGTATTAAAAATAAGAATTTTTTATAAATTATGTACAATAAGAGGTGGGTTTTCAGAGTGAAAGTTACTGATGATAGTGCTGTTAGCATATTCAACATCAGATTATCTAGCCAGGTAAAACATGGAATTTTTATTTAAGTTTAAATTGTCAGAGTTTTAACACTGCTAATAATTCAAGGTGCTTACGAGACAGATTATTTTTTTCTTTCTTTCTTCAAATGGTGTAGAATGTTTTTATTCTGAATTATTTTACGTAGCTTTGTATACATCCATGTATATCTACATAAATATGTGTGTATGTAAGCAGTTATATATATTTATCTTATTAAGTATTCCTCTTTGATGTCATAGGTGGAGTTATTGAAATCAGAAATATAGCATTATGAACTCACTTCTTAAAATAATTCTGTTAATAACATCATAAAAATCCTAAAACAAAACTCCTCTGAAGAAATTAAAATAATGTGAGGGTTTTTTACTTTGTTGTTTTTTCCAATACTTTGACACTAATATATGTTCCTTTTTTTGTGTGTGATTAGGTACAGGAAAGTAGATTTATGCATTTTAAGTGCATTTGACTTGCTTTTTTAATGTAGAAATGTCCTTTCCTACCTGAAATTCACAGAAAGTAGTTTCTTAAAAATGCGCCTTCTGACACAAAAGTTGAATATCTAAAATCTGTAATTTTCTTTTTACATGTCAAATTTACAAATTTTCTCACACACACTTTCCTACCCTTTCACTTTCCAAAACGCAAACAATTTGCATACAGCTGCTGATGAAGACAGACCTTGTGTCATGCTTTGCTTGTGACAGAAAGAATAGAAGGTGTTTATGGGCACAGATAAACTATTTATAGCAGCTCTTATTGAGTGATAAAACAGTGTTACTGACCTTTTTAGGAAGATTTATAATGGATGAATATCACTCAAATTTCCACTCCCCACATCTTCCCTATCTACCTCTCATCCTCAACGTGGATGTGCCTTTCATATATATAGCACTTTCTATAACTTACCTTCAAAGAGCTGTCATGAAAACTTTCCATTATTCCTAAGAATAACTACAAGTCCCATTTAATGCAATTTCTTTTCTTCTGTCTCTCTGAATCGTCTTCATCCTAAAGTGTTAGCAGGTACATTTCTTGAAGTGAGATAGGTCATTAAATATCTCCTCAGGACAGAATACCTATTCTTTATTAAGTCCATAAAAAAGCCATAAAAAAATGCAGAGGAGTACATTTTTCCTGATAGGTCAAGGCGACCATCAAAGAAGCAGACGTCGTGTCTAACATCTTTCTTCCCTAGGGTGCATTCATGTTCACTCTACAGAAGTCATAATACTAGGGTAGAAAGGGTTCTGGCTTAATTTGATAAATTTCAAAGACTCTAAACAGAACTATTCTGTGTTATGCAGGTATTTTGACATCAAGATGCACAATAAAATATTCTGTTAGATTTTTTAAAGTACTTTGAAAAAAAAATCTTGCTTTCCTATATTTTTTAGCTTCACAAAATTATTTACAGCAATGTTACCATACATTTTTAAGCAAATGTACAGTTAACAAAATTACCCATGACTTAATGAAAACATGTTCTAGGATTTTAAAGTAATTTCTTAAAATTTATTAGATTAAAACAATAATCTGTTTGAAATCAAGCATACTAGATATTATATATTCTCTTATACTTTATATAAAAGACTCCTTCAAGGCAGCATAATAACATTTGCACAGCCTCATATCTCTGTATTATTTAAAGAAATATTAAACTTCTGAGTTATGCAAGTAACTCTTTTACCAAGGTGTCAAAAATGCTAATTCTTATTTTGAAAATGAGATCATTGTTTTTAAGGGAGATGTAACGGTATGAGAGCAGATACAGAACTAGGATACTTGTAAGAACAGAAATACTCCTCTACTTTTATACATGGGACACTTATGACAGGAATAATGGAAAAGGAATACAGACAAATAACAGGAAGGATTTATTGGCTCAACCTTGAAGAAATCATACATAATATAAAAAAAGCACGGGGAAAATGAAATACATTTGATTCTACATGCACTTGGATGGAAAAAAAAAGACGTTTAACATTAAGCAAGTATTTACATTTACTTTTAGAAGGGTGATCACCTCCTTTGCTTGCCTCACTTCCCTAGATGCCACTGAGAAATAAATATGAGCCCCTCCTGGAAGTCAGCTAGTCTAGTAGAGATATAGATGATGGGCAACCTATTTCAGAGGTCTTGTCACAGTTGCATAAATCAGAGAGGTCTTCCATTAATATGACAACCTCCTCCACAAAGAAGGGCAGGAGTTGGCAGGGCTCATTCAGAGGGCTTTAAACTAGGTTTGAAGGGGGTGGGATTCTTACTGGGTAGGCATCTGTGAGGCAGTGCTCTGGTCTCGATGTAGACCACATGGCTTCCCACCATCCTAGTGTGAAATGGGAGTGCTCAGCTCACTCCCTGAAATACCTGTACACCAATGCATGCAGAATGGGGAATAAGCAGGAGGAGTTAGAAATCTGTGTCCAGTCAGGTGATTATGATCCGGTGGCAATTACACAGACCTGGTGGGACAGCTCACAAGACTGGAATATGCTCACAGATGGCTATGTCCTTTTCAGGAGGGACAGATCAGCAAGGTGAGGTGGCGGAGTTGCTCTTTACGTGACAGAGCAACTGCAGTGTGTTGAGTTCTGTCCAGGGGCGGATGAAGAGAGAAATGAGAGTTTGTGAGTGTGGATTAAGGGTCAGGCTGGCATGGGTGACACTGTCTTGGGTGTCTATTACAGGGCCACCAAATCAGGATGAAGAAGCTGATAAGGCCTTCTACAGGCATCCTACAGTAGCCTCACAGATACAGGCCCTGGTTCTCATGGGGGATCTTAACTACCCTCATACTTGCTGGAATTCGTACTCAGCCAGCCATCCACAGTCCAGGAGCTTCCTCCAGTGAATTGATGACAACTTCTTGATGCAAATGTTGGAGGAGCCCAGTAGGAGAGGAGTGCTGCTGGATCTTGGACTCACCAACAAGG
>JAOXOE010030354.1:0-13198 GCA_028565055.1 Phoeniculus purpureus | reverse complement strand
GGAACTTCTTCCCAGTGAGGGTGACAGAGCACTGGAAGGGGCTGCCCAGGGGTGTTGTGGAGTCTCCTTCTCTGGAGGCATTTAAAACCTGCCTGGCCATGTTTCTGTACTTGATCTAGTGATCCTGCTGTGGCAGGGGATTGGACTAAATGATCTTTTGAGGTCCCTTCCAATTTGTGATACTGTGTGGGTCTGTGATTTATAGTTCTCTAGGACATGCAGTTCCTATGCAGAACTGGCTTGTTCACGTGGAAAGGGACCCAAAACTCCCCCTTGTGTTTCTTTAAGCTGATCCACTACCCTCTCTCCTTCCTCTGAGCCTTAGCTGATGGGTTTTACTAACTGCAAAGTGTCACAACAAATCAGAGGACACTTGAAGATCAGGATAGAGTAAAAACATGATGGCCATGAGGGCCCTAGAGAGGGGCTTAAAACCCCCGTCATTATATAGCCCTAAGGAAATACCCTTTAATCTTAGATGAAGAGAAGTGCTGAAACCAAGCATTCAAATACTGCAGGTCAAGCCTTCTTAATCACGGCTTACTATTATTTATTATTATTATTTTGGGTCTTTATGATTCCCTTCAGATTATGGTTTTGGAAACTTCAAGCTCATTTGGATTACTTGAGCAAGTTTGTTTGAGGATTTTTTTTCTGCAGCCTCAGGGAAAAGAAAATTAAAAGTTAAAGAAAAGAAGACAATAATCTCAAGTGATTGTTGGATTTGGATCTTTGCAGGAGATTCATTGCAAACCAGCAAAAGCTGGTCATGTTTTCTTTCTCCTCAACATAAACTACCATCAACCACTGCAAAAGAATCCTCTGGTTGGGGTCAGTCTTCACAGTCAACATGCGAAATCCTTAGCGAAGACCTTCCTTGATAAAATAGTGATAGGACAGTGTAGTTACCACACACTCAGATCTAGGTTTAATTTAAACCTGCCAGCTGGAGAAGCCAAATTTTCAGGAGCAACCCGACTGAGCCCCCCAGTTTTAAGATCCCCAGGACCTTTGTTTTCTTTCTTTAGATTCTAGATGTTTTAAAGGGTTTGCACAGTTCTCTGAGGAAACAGGTGTAGGACATGCGGAGTTTCTGATGAAGGGAAGCAAGCAAGCTGTGACCCTCTGACAAATGAACATCCTCCCCCATGCTCAGGGTGTTTCCTTGTCCAACCCGTTTCAGGTACTGTTTCACAAGGCATCAGCCAAGCCCAGCAAAGCAGGAGAGACCTGAGAAACACAGAATCCTCCAACACAAGAGCTGAGATTTCCTGCTAGACATGACATCTTTATTTGGGAATAAAGGCTGCAGATAAAAAAGGCAACTTTTAGTGCAACAAATGTGGTTCAGACTGTGACAGACATGCAGCTACCTGACTTGTCTCATTCACAGAATCACAGAACATTGGAAGGGACCTCAAAAGATCATCTAGTCCAATCCCCCTGCTACAGGAGGATCACCAAGATCAAGTCGCACAGGAACATGGCCAGGCAGGTTTTAAATGTCTCCAGAGAAGGAGACTCCACAACCTCCCTGGGCAGCCCCTGCCAGGGCTCTGTCACACTCATCGTGAAGACATTCTTTCTCATATTGACATGGATCCTCTGTTCCAGCTTACACCACTGCCCCTTGTCCTATCACTAGATGACATTGAGCAGAGCCTGGCTCCATCCTCCTGACACCCACCCTTTCCATATTTATCAACATTACTGAGGTCACCCCTCAGTCTCTGTTTCTCCAGGCTCAAGAGCCCCAGCTCCCTCAGCCTTTCCTCAGCAGGGAGATGATCCACTCCATCATCTTTGTGGCTCTGCACTGGATTCTCTCCAGCAGCTGTGTGTCCTTCTTGAACTGAGGGGCCCAGAAGTGAACAAAAGATTCCAGATGTGGTCTCACCAGGGCAGAGCAGAGGGGGAAGAGAACCTCTCTTGATCTGCTAACCACCCCACTTCCGATCCACCCCAACCTCTTTACCTTCTACCACTAACTTCCCTCCTTCAAGTGTAACCAACTTCGCATTCTTTCTACTACTTCAAAACAATCAAGACTTCACTCTCCCCCTTCAACCTTGAGAATTTAATCCTGGAATGGAAACGAAATGGAAACGAAAATCACTGCAGTGAACCTTCATAGAACCCACTTGACTCTTATGCTGCTCCTTGATTCTTTCTATTCTTGCTCCTGCAGGAGCTACAACACTCTGCTGTAGCACTTCTGTTTGTTTAGCTCTCCTCTTTGTTGCATTCTCTGACTGTCTGTTTTCCTTTACCTTCCCATTCCAAGTTCTATTCATCTCTTTCCCTAGAACAGGAGTGCAGCTCCGGGCACACAATTATTCTAATTAATTAGTGAAACACTACACTGCTCCCAGATTCAGAATCCGGGCAGGATTCGAGTTACTCACGTGCGTGGCCAAGGGTTGTAATGTAAAACCTTGGTGATACAAATGCTAAAAGAATGAAATGAGCATTGAATGAGAATTTAATAATCCAGTCTTTTCCCCCAGCAGTGCAGAATGATTCACAGTGACTGCCTAGGAAACACAAAAACAATCATCGGGAGTGGTTGCTGTTCCAGCAGCTGTTATGAGGACTTGGCTTTTCTTTTTCCATCAGCCAAGGAAGGTGAAGATCCAAAACAGGTCCAGAGTTTACACAGAACCACAGACCATTAGGGGTTGGAAGGGACCTCAAAAGATCATCCAGTCCAATCCCCCTGCCACAGCAGGATCCCCTAGATTCAGTCATTAGGGATTGCAACAGACCTCAAAAGATCATCCAGTCCAATCCCCCTGCCACAGCAGGACCACCTAGGCCAAGTCACACAGGAACACATGCAGGCGTTCTTCTGTCTTCGAAGTCCAAGCAGGATCTAACACTACACAAGACTAAGCCTGCAGCACACAATCAGCAGACAATTAAAGCTCTATCTCTGAATTTCAGCCACAAAGTAAATTAATAGAACGATTTACGTTGGAGGAGACCTTAAAGATTGTCAGGTTCCAACCCTCTGCCATGGCCAGTGACACCTCTCACTAAACCAGGTTTCTTGAAGTTCCAACCGAGTCTCGAAAAACTGGACTAGATAATCGAGGTCCCTTCCAATCCCTAACATTCTGTGGTTTGAAGTTTCTCTCTAGCGCATAAACAGTTAATAACATCCCCAAGTTTCCAATCCCTCTGAGCAACATTAATTGCTCAAACAGCACTTCCCATGCAACCACTCCGTATTTTTAAATCATTTCTGGTTTTTAACACCAAATACATCTTTGCAGACTTCAAGACACCTCACACCAGGAAATCCTACTAAATAATTCAGCGCTCTGCATTAAACCCCCTTAATGCAGCTGAGAAGTCGACTGAATCGCACTGGAAATTGCCATCCTGTTAGGAAACTTTGGAGAAGAAATCCATCTGCCCCTACTAGGCGCTTCAAAGAAATTCTGTTCTCCAGTTCTCAAACGCCGCAGGATTTGAGAGGATGGAAGAAGTGCAACTGCACAACTTAACGCCTCGGGAAAACGCTCTGAAAGGTTTCTCCTATTTTCTTTCTCCTCCCAATTTCCATAGTGACGCAAGTACATTCAGGCTGATTGCGCTAACCTATAAGACGTTTTCTCTGAAACACCACTTCATTAATCAGCATCTTGATTCTGCCCTACCACAGCCCCATACACAAAGATCCCGAGTGTTAAATAGGTAATTCTGGCAGTGATTGAGCCTTTATCGCGAACAATCCGCACCCAGGAAGATCTTCCGCCGTCATCAAGCGGGAGTTTGTTTTCAAAGCGCTGCCAGGAGGAGTCAGAACTTTTCTTTTAAATAAGGTTCAGATTGGGAAATTGAGCACCACTCTCCCCAAAAGCTCCTTTCAAAAACCTCAGCCTCATTCAGCATCTTTTTGCATCTCCTGCCATTGGATGGATGAGGCACTCCAGGTTCCTCTGGTACTGGGGAGGCAAAGTGTGCATCAATCATATTCATGTCACACAATACGCTTGCTGAAGGACACAGGACTACCTAAGGCAGGACCAGTAGCATGTTCATTAATTCATAATCATGGAATCATCAAGGAATATTAGGGATTGGAACAGATCTCAAAAGTCCAATCCCCCTGCCAGAGCAGGATCACCCAGATCCAGTCTCACAGGAACATCTCTAGGCGGGTTTTAAATGCTTCAGAGAAGGAGACTCCACAACCCCCTGGGGCAGCCCCTTCCGGGCCTCTGTCACCCTCACTGGGAAGATGTTCCTTCTCACATTGATGTGTCACCTCCTCTGTTCCAGCTGACACCCGTTGCCCCTTGTCTTATCATTGGGTACCCCTGAGCAGAGCCTGGCTCCATCCTCCTGACACTAGCCCTTTCTGTATTTATCAACATCACTGAGGTCACTCGTCAGGCTCTGTTTCTCCAAGCTCAAGAGATCTAGTTCCTCCAGCCTCTCCTCATCAGGGAGATGCTCCACTCCCTTCATCAAGTTAATGGCTTTACGCTGGACTCTCTTCAGCAGCTCCGTGTCCTTCTTGAACTGAGAGGCCCAGAACTGGACACAATACTCCAGATGTGGTCTCAACAGGGCAGAGTAGAGGAGAAGAACCTCTCTCGATCTGCTAACCTTCTGATCCACCCCAGGATGCCCTTGGCCACAAGGGCACATTGTTGGATCATGGCCATCCTCCTGGCCAGCAGGACCCCCAGGTCCCATTCTGTTACGCTGCTCTCCAGCAGGTCAGTCCCCAACCTATACTGGTCCCTGGGGTTGTTTTTCCCCAGATGCCAGACTCTACGCTGCCCTTGTTATAGGTCATTACATTTCTCCGTGCCCAGCTCTCCAGCCTGTCCAGGTCCTGCTGAATGGCAGCACAGCCTGCTGGGGTGTCAGCCGCTCCTCCCAGCTTTGTGTCATCAGCAAACTTGCTGACAGTGCACTCTAATCCCTCATCCAAGTCATTAATGATTGAAGGACCTCCAGGATCAATCCAGCCCTCATCCCAACATGTCCCTAACCCACAGACCACATCACAAACTTCCTTATTTCTAATCACACTGCAGAACTACAGAAGGCAGAAGCTAAGGAACTCATTTTCTAGGGCATCTTGCATTCAACAGTAAAACCCACGAAGGAATGAACACTTCAGGTTGCTTTAAGGGGTTTTAATACTCCTTTCCCTTAGTGCTGCGCTGCTCACTGTCCCTCTTCAAAAAATTATTATTAAACACAAACTGTTAGCCAGCCTGTTCTATGCCCTTATCACAGGTCAAGTGAAGGCAAGATCTACCCTGACGACCTTCAGAAGACTTGAGAGCCTTCACTCCCAAGACACTCTCCTTAAACTGCTATTATAGCTACAGTCTCCCTCCGTGCTCCCGTGAGCACAGCCAAAATGACTCTCACTTTCCACCTCCCTTCACAATATCCATCAATTTAGGGGACACCCACTCACTCTACGATTTCTTCCAGTGTTCACCACTTTCTGAAAGAGCTATCATGTGTTCTGTGTAAGAGTGTCTTCCCTCCGACGGGAATTCGAGAGGCTTAGGCAAGACTCTACCTGAAAGCAAGGTTAGCCTGAAGAGATCCTGTACGATCATACTTATTGTCTACATTATTCCCCTCTCCATGGAAACGCTTCTATCTAAACAACCCTGAGATGGATAAACTGTGTTTCCACCCAGCTTGAAATGTCTTCAGATTCAGAAAAACCACACTGTCAATAATAACAGAGAACAAACTAGGAAACACAGCAACAGAAACCTTTGCTGCAGCAAGCTGTGCCCTGAACAGCTTCTGCTTTAAAAAGGAACCCAGAAGGAGAAGCAGATAAATATTTCACCGTTCATACATTAGCGGTATCAATTTTAAAGCACAAAGCCATCGCGTGTGTGGTGGTTGTGATGAGTTCTGATACTCAATAGGACCGCTCGAGCTCTAAAAGGATATGAATTATTCGAGAGTTTGCACATAACTCTCAAAAGTTATAAATTTTAAAAAGCCAGGTCCTTCCTTTCATGTTCTCTATTCTGAGCTGTGTGACTTGACCTTGACGTCAAAACAGGCAACGATACTCCTTGCATTTTCAACTTACTACACAGCTCAAATAGCCTCTTACTCTATTGTTATTCCCCACCTTGATATTAGAGAAGGTGCAGCACATTTATTTGATTTAATATAGAATAAAATCGCTTAGGTTGGAAAAGACCTTCAAAATAATCGAGTCGAACCACTAACCCAACTGCCCCAAGGCCGCTGCTAAGCCCTGTCCCTAAGCTCCAGATCCCCATGACTTTGAAACACGGCCAGGGATGGCAATTCAGCAGCCTGTATTATGCACTGCAGTAACAGGCAAACAGAAATCTTCAAGTAAGTCTCAACTGCATTTGTCCTTCTTACCCATAGGTTCACCTGAAGCTTTTGCTAGAACTCTGCCAAGTGCTACCATTATGATGAAAGGGATGGAACATCTCCCTGGTGAGGAAAGGCTGAGGGAGTTGGGTCTCCTCAGCTTGGAAAAAAAGAGACTGAGGGGTGACCTCAGTAATGTTGATAAATATGTGAAGGGTGGGTGTCAGGAGGATGGAGTCAGGCTCTGCTCAGTGGCACCTAATGATAAGACAAGGGGCAATGGGTGTAAGCTGGAACAGAGGAGGCTCCACATCAATATGAGAAGGACCTTGTTCACAGCGAAGGAGACAGAGCACTGGAACAGACTGCCCAGGGGGGTTGTGGAGTCTCCTTCTCTGGAGACGTTTAAAACCCACCCGGCCATGTTCCTGTGCAACTGGATCTAGGGGATCCTGCTGTAGCAGGGGGATTGGACTGGATGATCTTTCGAGGTCCCTTCCAATCCCTAATGTTCTATGATTCTATGATTAAACAGAACTAAGAATCACAGAATCACACAGAATCATTAAGGTTGGAATGGATCTCTAACATCATTAAGTTTAGTTCTCAAGATCATCTAGAACTAAGGTCTGCTATTAAAGAGAACATTCTGTTATGATTAATCTGCTCAGTGTTACTCATACTAGTGAGGAAAAACCAGTAATCTAAATCTTGTGACTTGATCTAGGTGATCCTGCTCTGGCAGGGAAACTGGACTGGATGATCTTTGGAGGTCCCTCCCAATCCCCAATTTTCTGTGATTCTGTGATCTAAAATCTGCATCACTGTGCACGGTGAAAGTTTTGCTGTGGAGTCATCACTGTAGCTGCTGCTCTCACCAGACTCATCTGCTCAAAGAGAGAACTCACACAGATACAAAAATCACTAATCCTGCCTTTCTCTGCCTGGTTTGACAGCTCAGCACTAGAGAACATGCTAAGGGAAGCTCTGAACCCTTTTTCTTTTGGAAGAGTTAATAAATTCAAATGGGAGCAGTGGGACAGATGGGGAAACTGCTAAGCTAACATAAAATTGCATATTTCAAAGGCTGTTTTCTGGCACGATAATAAAAAAACGATAAATCTGCTAGAAACTATGCCAGAGGCAAGTAGAAATATCATCAAGTCAGTGCCTGAAAACCCACCTTCTGAAGGCTATTTGCTCCGTTCCCAAGCAGGCAGCTATAATTATCGTCTCAACTACCTAAGGCTTGCTGTAAAGTTTAATGAATTCCACTGTTTGTAAAAGAGTTAACTGCGCAAAGGGAGTTAATGCATCTCTTGAAACATCCCCTGACAAGTCACAGTATCTGGGAATACCCTGATACACTTTTGGCTCACTGAGACCCTGACCAGAAGGCCCTACTTCAGTATCACAGAATGTTAGGGATTGGAAGGGACCTCGAAAGATCATCCAGTCCAATCCCCGTGACACAGCAGGACCCCCTAGATCAAGTCACACAGGAACACATCCAGGTGGGTTTTAAACCTCTCTAGAGAAGGAGACTCCACAAACCCCCTGGGCAGCCCCTTCCAGTGCTCAGTCTCCCTGAGTCACTGTGAAGAACTCCTCCATGGAAATTGCCTTTGTAAATAAACACAGCAGAGATGTGATGGGATGTGACGGGACAGCAACTCAAATGATCACAAGGCTGGGGCTCCTCCCCGAGGAGGACAGGCTGAGCAAGTTGGGGTTGTTCAGCCTGGAGAAGAAGAGGATCCCAGGTGACCTTCTAGCAGCTTTCCAATTGCTGAAGGGGGCTACAAGAAAGCTGGAAGAGGGCTTTTGACACAGGTGGTAATGAGAGGACATGGGGAAAGGCTTCCAAGACTTCAGGAGGGAAGATTGAGGTTGGACGTGAGGAATTCTTTGCTGTGAGGGTGCTGAGATGCTGGAATAGGTTGCCCAAGGCAGTTGTGGCTGCCCCATCACTGGCAGTGTTGAAGGGCAGGTTGGCTGGGGCCCTGAGGAACCTGCTCTAGTGAAAGTGTCCCTGCCTGTGCAGGGGGGTTGGAACAAGATGATCTTTAAAGTCCCTTCCAACTCTGGCCATTCTGTTAATCTATGTTTCAGCTCATCATGACATGCTGGAGGTGACTACCCCACTGCATGCTACAATAATCCTGTTACTATAACAAGGGGCTTGGAATCAGGCTGCTGTGCGTTTCACATACCAGCTTTCACCCACGGACCATAAATCCTTTCTTTTGTCCGAGAACCATTTTTCTAACCTCATATGCACGAGGGGAAACTCCTTCACCACAATCATACAACCCCAAAAAGTCAAGAGCGACTTGTCCAAAGCCACTCAAGCAGTAAAACCAAAACCATACTCCAAAATTCCAAGACCCTCACCCTGCTGTCCAAATTCATCCTGGTGGGAGACAAGAGACAGACTGGCTACAACATTTTCCAGTTCAGCGGGCAAAGCTTTCCCTTTAAGCGTGTTACAACATCAGAGCCACCGGAGCCAAAGAACTGCCCAACATCAAATGAACAACATCCAGACTTTCACTGCCTGAGCGTTGCACAATGCCTCAGTCTCAGAAAGGCGACTGGCCAATGCTTCGAGCGATGAGCAAGCATCTATCTCCCCAATATACGATTTGTGATTCACTGTGAGGGGTAAACGAAGCTGATTCACATTTGAGAGGGAGTTGAGCCTAGTTTTAAATAACTCAGACATCGTCCTACCTGCCTCACACGGCTGATTTAATTTACAAGGTTATATCAAAGACCTCATAGGAAATAGCAAGGTGTCAGGAAATATTAGATTAGGAATTGTAATATTAGGAAAAAGCAACAGGACAAGAGGAAATGGCCTCTAGTTGCCCCAGGGGAAGTTTAGGTTGGACATGATGAAAGAAAGTCTTCATGGAAAGGCTCCTCAGGCTTTGGCACAGGCTGCCCAGAGACGGGGTGGAATCGCCATCCCTGGATGTGTTTCCAAGTTGTAGAGACCTGGAGCTTAGGGACAGGGTTTAGCGATGGCCTTGAGACAGTTGGGTTAAGGGTTGGACTCAACTCCCAAAGGTCTTTTCCAAACGGAACCATTCCATGATTCTATGAAAAGGAAACAGGTCAGCCTGTGATACAGCTACAATTAACCTCTATCGTGACAGCAGCACAGGGGTGCGTTTTGTGATCACCCAATTGAAAAATCAAAGAATCATTCAGGTTGGAAAAGACCCTTGAGATCATCGAGTCCAACCACCAACCCTACTCTACAAGGTCACCCCTAAACCAGATCCCCCAACACTATGTCTAAGCCTCTTTTAAACTCATCCAGGGATGGGGAGACTCAGCCACCACCCTGGGCAGCCCATTCCACTGCCTGACCACTCTCTCCAGGAAGAATCTCTTCCTGATGGCTAGTTTAAACCTCCCCTGTTGAAGCTTCAAGCCCTTCCCTCTGCTTCTGTCACTAATTGCCTGTGAGAAGAGAAGCAGCACCAACATCTCTGCAGTGTCCTTTCGGCTAGTTGCAGAGAGCGATGAGGTCTCCCCTCAGCCTTCTCTTCCTCAAACTAAACAGCCCCAAATCTCTCAATCTCTTCTCATAAGATTTATTATAGAAATCCCAAACCTTAGAGGTTTGGGGGGTTTTTTTTGCACTCAGGGGCCTGGTAGCCAAGCAGGCCACCATCCCATGCCAGCCCAGGCAGTTTGGCAGCCCAAACATGCAGAACAAATAAAAGCACCAAACCAGCTCAGCCACTTGCCAGACTGCCACGAGAACAAAAGTGCAGCAGGTGGCCTTCCCCAACCCCACATGAAACCCCGTGCTGCTCAAAACCTTACACCAGTCCCTGCCCAGGGCTGTGTCTGTTTAAAGTTACTCCTCCCTCGTCCTCAATTTTCAAAATGAAAAGAAAATGGGTTTTAGTGACGCAGGAACCACGGATGCAGACAACGATCCTGGTAGCACTATTCAGCACTCAATCAATCAGAGAAAAACTATCACTGCTTCTCCCCCCCTGCAGTCTTGGTCTCCTTTTTTTTTCCCCTTTTTCCCTTTCAATATTTATTAAGCAAACCAGTGCTTATCTGGAGTAAATCCCCAGGCTCAGTGAAGCACCAGGTGGTAGACTGGGGTAGTTTTTCTAGCGACAGATGGCTCAAACATTTTATGACAAACGGACACGGGACTATTGCTCAGCCAGACCGTCTTTCAGTTCCTTCTTTATACAACAGCAGAAACAAACCTGGGCAGCTAAAGCAGCCGCTCACCTGAGCCAGGGTCCCACCTGTCCAACAGAGCAGTAGGGCAGCTCAGTCTCTGCTCACCCAGCTGCTGCTTAGAGCAATTTCACAGCAGGAGCTGCCATCAGGCTCTGGGAGAATCACAGAATCAATGAACAGCTGAGGTTAGAAGAGACCTCAGAGATCATCCAGTCCCAATCCCTTGCCACAGGCAGCGACACCTCTCACCAGACCAGGCTGCCCACAGCCCCATCCAACCTGGCCTTGAACACTTCAGAGATGGAGCAGCCACAAACTCCCTGGGCAATCTGTCTCAGAGCCTCAGCACCCTCACAGGGAGAAATTTCTTCCTAAGATCTGATCTAAATCTCCTCTTTTAAGTTGAAACCATCCCCCACCTTGTCCTATCACCAGACTCCCTTGTAAACGGTCCCTCTCCAGATTTTCCATAGCTCATTCAGGTACTGGAAGGCCACTATCAGGACCCCCAGAGTCGTCTCTTCTTCAGGCTCAACAGCCCAAATACCCTCAGCCTGCCCTCACAGCTGAAATGCTGCAGGGCCCAGACCATCGTTGTGGCCTCAACTAGAAATCCCACACCTGCCATTTCAGACAAGAACCATGGGAACCACTGGTTCTAGAGAAAAGCTGCAATGTGCAGGTTGTGCCTCCTGTGCTGAAATCTGAGTTGAATTTCTTACGTGAATTCCAATAGACCTGAACCTGAAATGTGCCCTGTTGTTCCCCCAGTGGGGCATTCAGGAGGGACAGAGACAGAACAAAGACCACCTCAAACATATTTTCATGCTGCCTGCTTCTCCTTCCAAGAGTTCTCAGGCTAATACTCTACAAAAACATCTTCCACTCTCATACCGGGGTTATTCTTTTCAAATCTGAAATAGCATTTTAAATTTCTCCTGCAAAGGTTAACACTGTGCTTGTGATATCTTCAGCAACGTGACGCTGCTGAACTGATGTGACAACAGCCCAACATGAAAACACTACTGACTGAACATACCCTGAATCCCTAATTCCAAGGGAGTGTCATGGTTTGGGGGCTTCTGTTCCTTATTATTTTTCTCATTTATTTTAAAATAAAAGGTATTATCACAAAATCACAGAACATTAGGGACTGGAAGAGACCTCAAAAGATCATCCTGTCCCCCTGCCACAGCAGGATCCCCCCGATCCAATCACACAGTAACATGGCCAGGTGGGTTTTAAACGTCTCCACAGAAGGAGACTCCCCCCTGGGCAGCCCCTTCCAGTGCTCTGTCACCCTCACCATAAAGAAATTCCTTCTCATATCGATACGGAACCTCCTCTGTTGCAGCTCACAAACATTGCCCCTTGTCTTATCATTGGATGCCCTTAGCAGCGCCTGGCTCCATCCTCCTGACATCCACCCTTTCCGTATTTATAAATACTAATGGGGTCACCCCTCAGTCTCCTTTTTGCCAAGGTCAAGAGACCCAGCTCCCTCAGCCTTTCCTCATCAGGGAGATGTTCAGGCAGAAACGATGAGTCCATGAACTACAGCCTAGGAGAAAAAGGTCAAGGATGGAAGCACAAGCCTGAATTCCTCTTACATCTCTAAAAATACACTAGGATTCTTTCCTTCCTCTAAAATAAATGTACTAATCTGAGTGCAGTCAAAACTCACTTCTCACACAGAGGCAGCAACAATATGTAAAATTACTCGGTATCAGAAAAAGAAGGCTGTTACCAGCATTTTGTACAGGCTTTGATAGCTTCAATCTGTTGCTTTCCTACTGCAATACTATTAATTTCTGTTCCCTTTCCTGTAGTAGTTACCTGCCTCAGTAGAAGAGGCACCAGCTCAGAAGGATAATTTAAAAGATTTATGTAATCTCCTTGATATTTAATGGAAATGTATAATACATGAGTACTCCTGAAATAATGAATCACTGTCCTAAGCCAGATTATGGTCTCCAATTCCTCATCTGTTCCAGATAAAATATTTATATACGTTTCAACTGTTATTTTAATAAGAAATTTCTGTCCCAGTTTTGGGATCCAGACCCACAGTAGAGCATCGTTAGCAGTGGGAGAACCTGGGCGGTTTCTAAAACATAGGGAATGTGAGAACACAAGGGCCATATTTCTGCATAGTCCCTTCACAGAATCACAGAACATTAGGGATGGGAAGGGACCTCAAAAGATCACGTAGTCCAATCGCCCTGCCACAATGTGAGGCAGAAGACTCAGTCTCTCCTCCAAAACTATCAGCCCGGACGGTCAGGCAAAGAGGATCTAAGAGGTTTTGAAGATCACAGAATCACAACACATCAGGGATTGGAAGGGACTTCGAAAGATCATCCAGTACAATCCCCCTGACACAGCAGGATCTTCTAGATCAAGTTGCACAGGAACATGTCCAGGTGGGTTTTCAGTCTCTCCAGAGAAGGAGACTCCGCAACCTCCCCGGGCAGCCCCTTCCAGGGCTCTGTCACCCTCACTGGGAAGAAGGTCCTTCTCAGATTGATGAGGAGCCTCCTCTGTTCCAGCTCACGCCCATTGCCCCTTGTCCTATCATTGGATGGCACTGAGCAGAGCCTGGCTCCATCCTCCTGACACCCACCCTTCACAT
>JAOXOE010030353.1:0-13199 GCA_028565055.1 Phoeniculus purpureus | reverse complement strand
TTCAGGGGAGGTTTAGATTGGATGTTAGAAAGAAGTTCTTTACTGAGAGGGTGGTTAGGTACTGGAATGGATTGCCCGGGGAGGTGGTGGTGTCACCGTCCCTGGAGGTGTTTGGGGAAGGAGTGGACGTGACGCTCGGGAGTGTGGTCTAGCGGTTGGATAGTGGGATGGAGGTTGGACTCGGTGACCCTGGAGGTCCTTTCCAGCCATGATGATTCTGTGATTCTGTCAACCTAAGGTACACTGTAAGGAAGTAAAGGATGCAATGAAAGTCAACAAAGCAAGGAAAATTTGTCAAAGTATCCACAAAATTTAAGGTTAGCTGGTAAAAATCCAATTGGTTTAACATTTCTTGTGCTTTACAGTATGAGTTCTCAACCCTTGTAACAAGAATTAGCAGGAAAAAATCCAATATTCACGAGCTTTTGCATACTAATGCATTAAAACTCTGATGCAGATAATGTTGTAGCATCCCTTACACTTACAGGGTATTTACTAAAACAAATATTTTTCCACCTTTGAGATCATTATAACCAGGTTTATCAAGGGCTTAAATTCTTTTATCAGTTTTCAGCTTCCTTGTACAATCTGGGCTTTCCCACATAGCTACCTCTGTAAGACACGCTACATCCAGAATCCTGCAGTTTTCTCCAATATCAAGGGAACTAAATTAAAAAGCAAACGAGTTGTTAACTCAGTCTACAGTATTGTAGGGTTTTGTCTGTAGCTCACGCTTGAAACACTGTTTGCTAATGTAGTATGCAATGTAGTAATGTAGACTCATTTATCAACAAGACATGCAAATTAAGGGTTACTGGCCAAATGCAGAATACAGTCTGCTTACCCAGCCCCACAGTAAGTATCAACCATTTCTCTTATTCTCTGCTTTTGGAAAGAAAACTACATCCAGCGTTCAACCTGATACTGGCTGAAATAGCTTAAACCTTTGTGATCACTTCATACGTGACTCAGCAGTAGGTTGATAGTGTGTGGAAATAAGCATCACAGCTTAGGTAGATTCAGGAAGCTTACAGTCTGAATTTCCATTCTTTGGTTCCTTTGAAAGGAATTGTCAACCTCTTACAGTGATTATAAATACTGTCATGTATACACACATTTCCTGACTCCATCTGGAATGAAATGAGGAAATTCCAACAGCCAGGATAAGGGGGGTTTACTAATGGAGCAAATACCTTAACTTTGTGTGTGGCTCGGATGAGTTGGGTGGGTGAATTTTGCATGCTGATCAAAAAGCAAAAATACCACCAAATTTTCTGCCATCCTCTCTTGATTGAGAGAACTTAATCTGTGAACTTGCTTCTTTCAATCACAAATTACCTTGTTAAATTGATGATCAATGGTGAAGTTCAAAAGTGTATTATGTTTAGCATCACATGCTAGTGTGAGAGGGTAAAAAGAACTGAAGGCTTTTTATTAGACAAGAGCCATGGGAAGGAAAAGTGAGTGTTAGCCTGGGAACATCAGAAATAAGAATTTACTATGTACACGTGACATGCATTAAATACTTACAGAAGATCATAGGTTTTTAATGACACTTTCTTCAGTTCAAGAAGAGCCCTCAGTTTTTAACAGTCTGTCAGAACTAATGTACATATCACTTTAAATATTCATGGAGTTTGTAGAGATTTCTTCTTCTCCTGCATTTATCAAGAATTATTCATAATATGGCACTCTCTGCCACAATTCAGCCTCTTAAGCCCAAAAATGTAGGGGAAAAAACCCCAAAAAACCCAAAAGGAGAAATGACAGCTATGGTGATGGAATGGGGATAAGTGATAGTTTTAAAGAAACTCACTGTACATCTATAATTTACCTGTTTAACAACTTATCTTTAAGCTATACTTCAAGATGTCGATGGAGCTTTGTAAGAAGTGTTTAATTCATTGAACGGTGACATTTTTCTGGTAAGATTTATTTTGTTGTTTTGCTAGTCAAGTACAATCTTGTGACTCCATGTTGTACGTGTAAAATCATAAAAAAAACCCCTCCTTTGTGTTTAATGGAGCAGTGAGCAAAACACAAACATTATATGCCACATCTAGATGAAAGCATAAACACGAATGCCCAATTTATCTGAAATCAAATCACTCATCCGGAAGGCACAACTTCAAAGAGTTTTGATTAGATCTGACAAGCGAACATGAGGCACTAGCTAGGACATTCAACTCAGAAGTACAAACTTGTTTGCTCATTGCATTGCACTGAGCAGTATTTCTTACCTATTTTATGATGTGATAGAGTGAAAAAAAAGAAAGGAGGCTGCAAAGATGGAAACAAACTTGTGCTTTAGAAGTTGCACGCTTATTTAATATTTGTCATTGGAATGACGTCAAGATGGAGAAACATGTTCCTCATTTTTGGAATGCAGTCCCTGTAAGTCTCTTCAGAACCAATAACTAGGAATGCTTTTTATGTAAAAAGGTCCCTTATATTGAGGTCCCTTCTAACCCTACGGTTCTATGATTTGGAGAATAAAATAATGAAGAAATAAACGAAAAGGATGGACTTGCTGCTGGAAACAGCACATTCAGTTTTGAAAAAGAACTAATAAGCAACACTGTAAATCATACAAAATTGGGTCACAAACTGTAAATTCGGGTGTACAATTCAAACTACAGATATAACCACATAATTTTACTGGAAAATAAATCAAATTAGAAGTTGTCGTTTCTTATAGGTCTTCAAGCACATCTTTTTTTTCTGATGTAAGTCATCAGTATGTGCCCTTCAGAAGGTAGTAATTTCAATGTGTTATGGCATGGCATCCAGAATCAGACATCTGTATGTATATGTTGACTTGCTTCTTTTCAGTTAATATCAATCCTTACAAGGTTCTAAATTTAAACATTTGACCACTTCCTTTCAATGCCTTTATAGTTCTGTAGGTCCAGTCCCAGTTCTTTCATGTCAGCATCTGTGAAAATCAAACTCAGGCTGCACAATCCAAAGTGATACCCACAGTCAGTGACCGCTCTAGAACTTGTGCCTTTATCAATAGGCCTGTACTAAATAACCTTTCAAAAGTGTTGCAAGGAAGGAGTTCTTTACTGAGAGAGTGGTTGGGCACTGGAACAGGCTGCCCAGGGAGGTGGTGGAGTCACCATCCCTGGAGGTGTTTAAAAAACAAGTAGATTGAGCACAGAGGCCGTAGTCTAGGTGTTAGGGAGATGTTGGGATAAGGGTTGGACTGGATGATCCTGAAGGTCCATTCCAGCCATGACAATTCTATAATTCTAAGGTGCTACAGTAAATGAAATAGACACTACGGGGTGTCAGCAGAGAGTTATCCTGGGATTTTTGTATGAAAAGTCTGCATTCTACATCTACTTAATCTGATTAAGATTACTACTGAAGCTATACTAGGGTCAACCTCCCTGCAAAACTAGAGCTCTCCTATCTCCAAAACACAGGGACCTCCTGCTTCTGAACTGTTACTGTCTATTGCTATTTAAAAAAACCTTCCTGGCACAAAGAATACCTGTTCCTTAAACTTTCAGAGACACTCAATTACTTGGTCTGCCAATTTTCTATCTCTCTAAGCAACTCAAATGATTTTCCTTCTACAGTTTCATGTTACACAGAATGGTTTTGGAGAAAGGAGATGTCTTTGAGCATCAGCAAAAGCAAGGAAAAGTCTGCATTTACTCAACTAAGAGACAACACAGAAGACACTGGTAACTTGAGTGAGATACTCATGGGATTGTGCTCGTGGCTTTTGCTAGAGTGTACCAAGTAAATTTTTCAACTTGAAGTGCAAGCACTGCTTTGCAGTGACATGTTGCCACAAAGCTGCTCTGATGAAGAGCAGCTGGGAAGCATATGGGCAGGTTCTGCCTTACTTCTGTCACTTAGCACCAAGCTGTTTCATTTCTCAATGAAACCAAAGGGAATATATGCACAAGAAACTACTTCTACTTAGTGGGAAAAAAAAGACAAAAGAAAAAAAATCCAATGTTTTTCAAGAACTGAAAGTCTGAAAAGTGAAGTTTTTTCAAATGAGCTAAGAATCTCTAAATTATTCCATCAAGATCCTATGTTTTGACAGGTGCTTAAGTATTAAATATACAACATTTGATATTTCATGTTTTTCTAATGCCACCAGTGCAATGTTGTAGAAAGCACATGTGAATCATCTGATGGGCTTAATGTACTGAGCAGAGAGAGCAGATCCAGCTGTCTCAGGGCATTTGTTTGTTTTAGCAGAAGTCAATTTATGTCGAACTTGAAAAGAAATGTTATTCCCCATTGTGTTGCTGCATCACCTACAGGCTTCCACAAGTGAAGAAAGACATCATTAGACTAAAATCTGTGAGCGTATTAAATTATGATCCTCATATGATGAGTAAGAATGTCCCTGTGGCAAAAAAATACCAGTAGTGACAGAATATTTTCACGGGCCTTTCAAGGGGCTGAACGAAGCAATGAAATGAAAGATTTATGATTCTCACAATCATTAATATTGCTCAGATGCCACACACTAAGCACATTCAACCTGACTAATTTCAAGAACATGAAGAGGCAGTCAAGTGAGAAGCTTCTGGTTTGGATTTCAGTTAAAGCTTTAAGTCCTTAGCACTGCTGAAAACACTGCCCTTTTGATCTGGGGATGCCACGTTCTGTCCAACAGCCTACATTTCAGTCAGAACTTTTTGTCCCATGTTCTCAGTCCTACTTGAGAGCTGATGTTTTCAGCACAGTTGCTGTGTTGAGAATAGGTGAACGCCAGCAGGGACATGAAGGAATAGATGTAGTAATGGATGGCACCTCTGCACAGGAAGGCAGGGATGGAATGCGATGTGTGCTTTCCCAGCACATGGAATAATAGGAGGAAATCAGACCTGCCAAAGAAAAGGGTCAGACACAGAAAATGAGCTTGACTGTTTTGGCTGCGTTAGGAAGGATAAATAACTTTGAGTAGCCAGAAAATTATCAAAGGGCAGCCTGAATGAATGTTCTAGGCCAGTGCGGTCCTTCAAGCAGCTGCAGGAAGCTGCCACTGCTATGGCTGAGTGAGATAGGAACAGAGCTTAGCATGCAATATCATACTTCACCAGTACAGAGGTGTACCTAATTGTACTTCTACAGCATACTTCAAATAGTTTTCCACCACGTTGTTAGGTCAGGCCTTTCAAACAGCTTATCAATAACAGGAGACATTTTCTAACTTGGAGAATGAAAGGTGAGCTGGTGGTACCTGCTTCCTCCTACCCACAGCAGATAGACTTGAACCCCATTTCCATATCTTAGTTTGTCCTTGAATTTAGCTTTCCATTCTCTAAATCAAGTGGTCTGAGCCCATTTTCTCTGCAATGCTTGGCAGAACAGAAACCAAATATCGGTATGTTGTCATTTCCTACCCGTGATGTCAGCTAGAGTAAACCTAAAAGACTTAGCCTTAACTGGATAAAATGTGTTAAATCAACAAAAGCTTAGATATGAGGGTATATTCTACCTGTGTTTTTTTGACAGTGGGGAGAGGAGTTTAGGTGGATGTGCAGGGCTACCACAGCAATTTCAGCAAGAGCACTTGGGATCTGTATTTTGATGCTAAATCCATAATTGAAGTATAAAAGAAATATGGTAATGCTCAAAAAGAATAGTTGGAAGGGAACATAAAGCATTGAGTTCAGTGTGCAGCTGCACAAATCCAAACCACTCCATCTACTCAGTACACAGGCAGCGAATGCACGGTGTCATTGGTAACAGCCGAGATATAAATCATCGCTCTGATATATGTGCCTATCGATTAAATGATGAGATTCACTACTAACGTACAACTCCTTCCAAGGGAAGAAGCTGATAGTTAGCCGAGTTTGCAATGCAGAATCCTAGACACTAAGCACCCTAAATCTTGTCCCACTAAATGCCCTAAATGCTGCACATATAAAGTATCCTGGATTGGAAATATCATTATTAGAAAATGATAGAATTGTAGATGACACCACGTTGGACTCCTCACCTTGCACCTTACAGTTAAGAACCGCAAGCTCTGTAAGACATTTCCCATATTGAGAGTATAGCCATTGTTTTGATGAAGTATGTGAAATACTCTTTGTTCTTTCATTAAACACAGGCTTTTTCAACCACAACTTTTCATCCTCTAGCAAGTGTCCCACATTGTTAGGGTGCTGCATGTGTCCTTGCTGTGAAACAGAATGTGGAGATTCCAAACCCTCAGCACAGGTGTCTTAGTATTCTTTGGACAATTCTGATCATATTCTGAGATATTTTAGCAATGTGGCAACACTTGCAGAGTGACACTGCAGCCTGCCATGTGAAAAGTGGTATTTGGAACCATTTTACAACAATTCCAACATCAGCTGCATCAGCAGCCATTCCTGTGCGTAACTCAGAGCTGTGGTTGCTTTCCTTTTCCATCTGTACAAGGTAAGTCTTGGACAGCTGCACAGTGTTACCAAAAATATCCCTGCTTTGCATCAGCAAAGCAGCCAAGTCAGTGTGGTTTGTCCGTGTTCACAGTGATGGTATCTTACCTTTTCCATTGGAGTTGATGGAATCATGCTTACTGAGGGGAAAAAAAAATACGACGGATTAGTCTGCTCCAGGATGTGAAAACCATGATTGATGACCCGACTCCAAGGAATAAACCTCAATGACATCTGCAGCACAGCCATGAGGTTACTAATCACCACAACCTGTGCTTTGAGAAAGAAGCCCTTAAAAATGACTGCTGACAAACACAATGAAAGAGATTTATGGATTGCCTACTTCAAGGGTGCCCATCCCTCGTGGAGTAAATGGCTTCTCTCATTCATTATGTTACCATGACACGCAAATTGTGTCCTGCTTTTTTCCCCCCTATCCTTTTATTTCTTTTCTCAACAGTACTGCGTGAATATGAGAGACTTCCTTCCAGGGAAAACAGTAAACATGAATCATGGAGCCACTGAACTGTCAGAGAATTTAGCCCTTCATTCCGTTAATCTATCAGGAGAACAGGATATGTTTAGTTACCCACCAAAAGGGATATCAGCTTACCAACAGCACGTTCTAGCAAACCTATTATATGGTTGTAAAGTCAGACACTTTTCAATCTGATTATCTGCATGCTTACTGCTTGAATTCCTGCCACACTTTTATGCTGAACAATAAAAGGTTGGTATCTCCTATGTTAAATATACTGAAACACTAGTCAGTTCACAGTGGCCAGGATCCTCTCTCAAGTGTAAACTGTAGTCAGGAATAGACTACAAGATCCTTGACCACATATGGACAAAGACACCAAGGTCACTCTACCATATGGTTAAAAAACATGTTAAGATTATTTTAAGGATGGAAAAGGCACAGTGGGTCCAATATTTCAAAAAGAATCCTGGTTCACAGGCAAGGATTATTTTCAGAACTTGTAACCAAGACACCAGGACTGTCAGAGGATCTTACAGTCAATCCTAGCACCATGACCTCCTGGTTTTTTTAATCTGGTGGCTACTCAAACAGCTGTAAAAGCTAAGCTGGAAATAGGCTTCTCACACAAGTAGGGCTTCTCTGGTCAACTGCTGATCCTGCATATCCAGCAATTTCTTCAGCTGGCACTAAATTAAAAGGACCTTGTTCACCTCTGAAAACTTTTTGTCTTGGTCTGAGACAAGCTGTGTGGAGGGAATAACAGTTCATGCAAAATGACTGGGTTACTAATTTCTGTTGAGACAGCAACCTTCAAAACCACAGCAATTCTATGGGTATCAAGAGTGGCTTTGGGAATCTTGCTAGTCTCAGTTAATAAGGGATTATGTCAGGTCCAGACATCTGTCTGAGGATTACACAGAAACTCCTCTGTGTAGCTGTGTGCACCTACGCTGCTTTGGAGCATGCCATGGGTTATACTGACATATATAGATAGATATATACACTCTACATACTACATCTGTATGGGGACAGACTACAAGGAGAAAACATCCTGATACACATTTTCAAGAGGTTTGTGTGAATTACATTTTCAAGTGTTGATGTTTTCTGATGTTTAAGCACCATCATTTTCTCTTTAAAGATCATTCAGACAGCATTTGTGAGTCATTAGTTGTTGTGAGTCTGCTTAGTTGTTATCATCAGAGAGATATCCAAGGGCCACAGATAAGGTTCAGATCCTTATCTGAGCTGGCAACAGAAAATTAAACCTCAAGCTGCAAACAAGTCATTACAGAATGAAATAACTGGATTTCAATGTATCCCCAAAGAAGAAAACACATATATGGGAAATGTGACTAAAAGGTAAAAAATAAACTGGCTACCAGTAGGAAGATTATTGTCTGCACTGTGGAAAGATACAGAAACCAGTGTATCTGTTGTATCGTGTCCCATTTGGAAAGGTGTGCCCCATTCTTGGCTTCATTATCAAAGCTCTCTTGGTGATGCAGACTAATTTTGGTTTCTACCAGAGATTTCTCTCTTAGTGCCAAAGCCAGCTAATTGTGACTGACTACAATTAAAATGATGAATGGGCAACACTGATATCACACAGAAGACCATGACTGCAGGCATTGTGTAGGCCAGGATGGAGTTGTTCCAGCTCTGAGCCTTTTCATAATAAATACATATTGTCCTCATCAGCATCTGCACAGCAGCCCTTGTACTGTAGTTTCATAAATATTAAGCACCAAAAAAATCCAACTAATGGTGTTGATTATTACAGAGAAAAAAACAACCCAGTCCATTAACCAGATTTCCTCACAAACTGATGGCTCAGAATAAAAAAGAATTAAATGAATAAGCGATCAGGCTGAACAACATGTTCGCTGTGTTCTGCTTTGCGTGTTCTATCAACGCAACGCCTGCTGCTGAACTTCAAAGCTCCTAGTCACTTGCTTTCCTGTACCGATGTCTGGATGCATTTTACAGTGCCATCTGAAAATATCACTGCTCCTGCACTGCTCATTTTCACACGTCAGTGGGAGGTTGCCAGCTCCTCTGTCAGCAGGGAGCGGAGCACAGCAGCTTCCCCAGGGAAGCCTCCACAGCTGCAGTACCCAGCAGGTAGTTAATGCAGAGTGGGTGAATGATCCTCTGCATTATCATTGTTAAAAGGAGACATATTTTACTTCATTCGCACTGCTGTAACATGCAAAACATCCAGGGATGTGTTTGGAATCCTCTGCTTTGCTGACAGAATGCAAATCACTTGTCTTTCTCATGTATGCACTCGTGGCTTTTTATTACCGTTTCCTATGCCCACCACCAACAGCAATCTGGCTGTTTCATCAATAAAGAAGCCCGAAACAATTTCTCTGCAAGAAATGCAAATGGAGTGGTCAATAGAGCCTTCAGCTACTTGCATCAGTAGCTTTTTCCCAGTCAGTCTCTGGTGGGGGTTAGCTACACTTTCATTACCCCAAGATGACATTAATTCCATTCAGCGCTGACTGGTCTGCCTGATAAAGCTAGGCACGAACCCAGGCTGATGCAGAATGTGACTGACAGTTTTCAGAAGTAAAGCAAAAGCCAGGAGCATATTTCATCTCCCTAGAAAGAGCTGCATTTGACTGCCGGTTAAATATATGAATTTAAAAATAATTGTATCTGATCCGCTGCACAGAATTGTGCGTGATCTCATTATAGGCTGTGCAGCTTTCTCCTCATGTTCCCGAGTGTCTAGGATAGCCATCTGTAACATCACAAGCACTGCTATCCATTTGCAGAGTAAAAATGGTATCTCATCAATGAGCGACAATTCCAAAGGAATTATCTTGATAAAAGAGGAAGAAGGTCAGGACAAAGAGGATGTTCCTTCAAAGCTAGGTTCCACCACCTGCCCCCACAAGTGCAGAATTCTGAATCAAAAATGCTTTGTTATGTTGTACTGAGTGTGAATTTGAGCAGCAGATGTGTTTGGGTGGTGAGGAGAATTCAGATAACTGCATGTGAACTTCATGTAGTCACCATAGTAGCTGGTAGCATGTTTGCATTCACGTTATTCTCTCAAATTCAGCTTGATTCTACTTTTTGTCACTGCTGTTGTGCCACAGACTGGTTTATTGGCAGACCCAGGCACATTCTACTCACTGACGTGAAAATTTAGGCGTCAAGGGTTAAAATACAGCATGGGCTGTGAGCTTCAAAGTTGGGTTTTTTAAGTTAATGTACAAATAACCACACCGATGCTGTGATTCAAATCAGGAAAAACTGTTGGTTGGGACAACTCAAAGAGGCAAAATTTTCCAAAACAAAAGAAAACCTAAGCATTGGTAGGAAGCTTTTCCTTCAAAATTGCCATAGCTTCTTGACACTTTCAAGTGTAAAGTACTGAGATCTTTTGAAATAGGTTTTTTATTCTCTGAATAAAAAGGATTTTGAAAAGTGATTACAAATGTCAGGAATTATCTAAACCAAAATTAAATATTTCCTATTCAGTTCTAAATGAATTACTTGAATGGGTTTGGTTCTTGCATTTTCTTGAATTTCTAGTAATCCTAAAAAAATCTCGCCTTCTCCTTTTACCCTGTTCTTCAGAGTCAGCAAATTAACCACCAAATTCTTTTCTTGTCCAGCTCAACTTGGCACCATTAAGGCTTTCAAGGTAATGGAATACTGGCCTCAACTTTTGGTCATAATACAAGTGAAATGACAATGAAATACTGACATTATCTTCAATTTGCCACAGGAGATGAAGGGCCATTCACTCAGAACCGCTGTTATAAGCTGTCTGCCAATTCCAGCAATTGTATTGTCTGCTCCACATGCCTCCCCCAGACCATTTGTTCACGTAATTTGAAATCCTGCGATACTTTGCAATTCCCTTTCTCCTTTCAATTACTTGACTTGTTCATTTTCCTGAGTAGCCACATGAAATTGCATATGGACTGCGCACATACATTCAACTGGGGTTTATATAATTTCCCCCCATTTTTTTTCCCTTTATGCAGTCTGTGCTCTTTTTTTAAAAGCCAATACTTTGCATCTAAACCTCTTTGTTTCCTCACGGTATTTCATTAATGCTCACCTTTTCTTGTCTGGTTGACTATACATTTACCTCTTGTTTCGCTTCATATTAAAATTCCATGCACTGTAATTTTTTTAATAATAAAAACAAAATAATAAAGGCAGATTTGCTAGCCTGATGCCCTGTCTCTGCTAATGCAGATAATTCTCTTACCTGCTCTGTGCCATCTGTTGCTGCCTATTTGAAAGCAAAATTAAAGGAGCACTCTGGCTGCCTCATCATGGTCTCATCACTGAAGACAGCTGTTTGCTGAGGAGTGATGGTCAGAATAGCAAATGAGATGTGGGGCTACAGGAGGGAGAGATTACGGAAAAAAATTGTCTTTGTTTCTGGATACCTTGAGATGTTTTCTTATCAAGAGGAGCAGAGCTTTGGCACCTCTGCAAACTAGCCAGACAATGAAGCACCCTCCTGTAGTTCACGGTGTTCAGCCATGCCCAGCCCGACCTGGGCAGACAGGGGAACCCAGATGTCCTCAGGAGGTAAGAAACGCCCCATCTTTACAGGAAAAATGATGACAGAGAAATGCCTGTAGCAGCACAAGGAAAACAATGGTTCCTACCGATACAAAGTAGGCACTTGCCCAGGAGAGAGGAACTTGTTGCTGGTCTACATCTTCCTTCAGTCATCTTCCAGGTACTCTAGTTCTTCTGGCTGCCTGTCTGAAATCTGGAAAATATTGCTTAAAGCCAAATGTCAAAGCCTGCTGCCAGCCATTTCAAGGTGCACTAACATCAGTGAGACGAACTTAGCTGAAGGTTAAATTCGCCTGGCTAGCATGTGTCAAAGGAATCATAGAATCAGCGAACGGCCAGAGTTGGAAGGAACCCTAAAGATCACCTAGTTCCAACCCCCACTGTACAGGCAGGGACACCTTCACTACATCACTTTACTCAGAGCCTCAGCCAACCTGGCTTTCAACACTTCCAGGGATGGGGCAGCCACAACTGCCTTGGGCTACCTGTGCCAACATCTCACCACCCTCACAGGAAAGAATTTGTTCCTAGTGTCCAACCTCAATCTCCCCTCTTCAAGTCTGTAACCCTTTCCCCTTGTCCTCTCGCTACACATCCGTGTAAAAAGCCCTCCCCAGCTTTCTTGTAGCCCCCTTCAGATACTGGAAATCTGCTGTAAGGTCACCTGGAAGCCTCCTCTTTTCCAGGCTGAACAACCTCAACTTGTTCAACCTGTCTTCATAAGGGAGGTGCTCCAGCCTTCTGATAATTTCAGTTCTCTCCTCTGGACACCTTCCAGGAGCCCTATGTCCTTCTTGTGTTGAGGACTCCAGAACTGGACACAGTGCTGCAGGTAGGGTTTCACCAGTGCAGAGTACAGGGAGAGAATCACCTCCCTTGACCAAGTGTCACTGCTTCTTTTGAAGGAAGTGTGTCCTGTTTGCATATGGCTTTTGTTGTAAACTATTACCTGTCATGAGCTACAGTCATGTTACCTCCTACTTTATAAAGAGACAGAAGTGAGGTAAAATAATTCTCAGCTTTTCCAGAAGAGTGTGGTGACCACATCCTTATAGAGGAAAGGGCAAGAATCAGACCTTAGAAAATGTTCTTTTCATATTTTCTTCTGCTTATCAGAAGCAGCTATTCCACTGTTTAAGGCAACATGAGGTATAAACAAAATACACTGATATCAGGCAACACTGGCCCTGAAAGCCCTGCCACTCCTACCAAAGACAAACTGGTTTGTCTAACTTTGTTTTGTGGTGTTTTTTCCTTTGTGAGAAAGGCAGTAATTTAAATGTTGGTATCTTCTGCAAATAATTTGTCATTAAGACCCAGTTATGTCAACTCATTTATCAATGATTTGGAGCAAGAGAACACCATGCAAAAACAAGGGGTTGAGATGGTTCTGAAATGGAAATGGTGCTTTGACTATCCCCCTGCACCAAGTCTCAAACAGAAGCAAGTCTGCCTCAAAGGTTCCTGTGCAGACTATGAGACACATTCTGTTGGAATACCAGAGCACATCAGCACTAACACATGAAATCACAGAATCACACAGAACATTAGGGATTGGAAGGGACCTCGAAAGATCATCCAGTCCAATCCCCTTGCCACAGAAGGATCACCTTGATCAAATCACACAGGAGCATGTCCAGGCAAGCTTTAAACATCTCTAGAGAAGGAGATTCCACAAACCCCCTGGGCAGCCCCTTCCAGTGCTCCCTCACCCTCATCTTGAAGAAGTTCCTTTGCATATTAATGTG
>JAOXOE010030352.1:0-13199 GCA_028565055.1 Phoeniculus purpureus | reverse complement strand
CCAGCAGTGTGATGTGGAAGGAAGATCTCTATGGAATGATTTGCCTCCTGCAGTTCAAGTCATCAAGATATTTCCACTGGGTTGTGGAGTCTCCTTCTCTGGAGGCATTTAAAACCAGCCTGGCCATGTTCCTGTGTGACTGGATTGAGGGGATCCTGCTATGTCGTGGAGATTGGACTGGCTGATCTTTGGAGGTCCCTTCCAATCCCTAATGTTCTGCAAGCCTGTGGTTCTATGATTCTGTGACCCCCCCTTTGTGTGCCCATTAGGCTGGTTCTGAGCTGGACCTCTGCCTGCAGCAAATCCTCTGCTGTGTTTTGTGCCAACAGGGGTTGTGGAAGTCTACAGGGTAACAAAGAGAGTGGAGCTGGGTATCAAAGCAACCGCTGTTTGCAGTGAGAAGCTCCAGCAGCTGCTGAAGGACATCGACAAAGTGTGGAACAATCTTATAAGCTTCATGTCTCTGGCGTCTCTAACGGTAACACCCAAACCACACCGGGTCTTTACTAAAAGAAGTGTCAGAATCCTTTGTGCAGTGACTTCACTGGGTCTCCTGACTTCACAGTTGTTGTTTTTTCTCTCTTGCAAAATGGGTTCCTTCCTGAGATCCACCTTAAAGATCTCGGGAGCAGCAACCTTGTTATTTGTGTGCAACGAGAGTCACCTCACTTAGCATCTTCGTGGTGTATTTGGGTGCTGCCTTGTCTCTGCATCTCTCCGGTAAGGGAAACTTGGAGATGGTGAGGGGCTGACTGAGGGGTAGTCTTGAGGACCTGGGGTTGTTGTTTGATAACCAGCTGAACAGTGCAAAATGACTTTCTTTAACCACAGTAAATCTCATCATGTTAGGGAACCCCCCATCTGTAGGTGCTTGATGCCACCTTGCGTAGGGGATCCCTTGAACTCAGTAGGTGCCACCTGAGGAGTCTCCCATCTGTAGGTGCTTGATACCACCTTGCGTAGGGGATCCCTTGAACTCAGTAGGTGCCACCTGAGGAGTCTCCCATCTGTAGGTGCTTGATACTACCTTGCGTAGGGGATCCTTTCAACTCAGTAGGTGCCACCTGAGGAGGCTGCAGGACATCACCCCATCGAGCATCACTAAGCGGATCACAGCCATGGTCGTGTTTTAATGGAACATTTTAATTTGTGACTTCTTGCTGTGGCCACTCAAAGCTTTTCCTTCCCAATAACCACCTGTTAGCCCCAGAGGACTTGGCTTCTGCTTCGAGTAGTTGTCTTCAGCTCAGGGATTGTGAACCGTGAGTCCCCTTTTACGCACCTTTGACCCAATTTAAACTTCTCCGGTAGAGACAGCGGTGCTAGGCAGGTGTTGGGGGTGATGTCCAGAGCGGCACAAAGCCTGTCCTACTGTGAAGTTTGGGCTTTCAGATGGAGCTGCTTGGCAGACGGGGTCGATAGACTGGGATTCATTGCTTTGAACCTTGGGCATCGTTGAGAGGGACAATCTCAAAAGCCATCAGGACCCTCTCCTGATTTAAGCAAGTGGACTAACCTTTGCTTCTTAAAGTGCTTTTCCTCAGAAGATTACAGGGATTACCTCTGAGTCCACAGCCTGGCCACGTGTTCTCTGGGCTGCAGCCATCCACATCGATTTTAAACGCGCGAGGAGCTGTGAATCACCACTTGTCACACACACGCACACACAGAGGGGACCTCAGCAGTTATCTGGGAGTCAGGGGTGTGGGTTACACAGGATCTCACCTTTGCAGGGGTTTTTCTACGCTCTTCGTGTTTCTCATTGTGTTTCTGCTGCTGTCTTCAAGCAAAACTTCAACACTTTCATGCCACCCCCAGGGGGGTTGTGGAGTCTCCTTCTCTGGAGATGTTTAAAACCCACCTGGCCATGTTCCTGTGTGACTTGATCTAGGTGATCCAGCTCTGGCAGGGGATTGGACTGGCTGATCTTTTGAGGTCCCTTCCAATCCCTGATGTTCTGTGACTCTGTGAAACCTTGGGAGGGAATCAGCCCTTTCTGGTCAGGCAGTAAGACTGAACTCAGGGCAGTAACCGCTGATGCAGGCTGGTGAAAGCTCTGCTTTCCAAGAGTTTGAGTGTTAGAAGCAAACGCTGATGGGGCTTGCTTGGGTTGAATCACCTGTTGCTTTGTGAGACAACAGAGTCCATCACCCTGCTGCAGGGCCCACGATACCACAGCTCTGGCTAACAACCAGGTTGTTTCTGTCATGAGGTCTGAAACCTTTTCAGACCCTAGCGGTTCACCTCTTAGTGGGGAACCTGTAGAGTAGGGTTGATGGTTGGACTCAATGATCTCAAGGATCTTTTCCAACTTGAATGATTCTGTGGTTCTTCTCAGCTGCTGGAATCACCTACATTTGATTGTCTTGTTTCTTTAGCCAGATGAAAACTCCCTGGATTTCTCCTCTTGCATGCTGCGCCCGGGGATTAAGAACGCCCAGGATCTAGCGTGTGGCGTGTGCCTCCTGAACGTGGACTCCAGGAGCAAAGTGAGTACAGTGGCCTCTGCTGGGAGACTGGATTGTAATTCACAGCTTGGACTTTCATTTAGGCCCTGGGGGTGTTTGAATGATGTTCATGGCTCTGGTTAAGAAGAGTGTGTCCAGCAGCTTGAGGGAGGTTCTCCATCTCCTCTGTTAATGTCTATAAATATGTGAAGGATGGGTATCAGGAGGATGGAGCCAGGCTCTGCTCAGGGGCATCTAATGGTGGGACAAGGGGCAGTGGGTGACAGCTGGAACAGAGGAGGTTCCACATCATTGTGAGAAGGAACTTCTTCCCAGTCAGGGTGACAGAGCACTGGAAGGAGCTGCCCAGGAGGATTGTGGAGTCTCCTTCTCTGGAGACGTTTAAAACCCACCTGGCCATGTTCCTGTGTGACTGGATCTAGGTGATCCTGCTGTGGCAGGGGGATTGGAGTGGATGATCTTTCAAGGTCCCTCCCAATCCCTAATGTTGCGTGATTCTGTGGAATAAGTTTGAACAAACTTTTCATTTCTTCAGCGTGTCCCTACCATGTTCTTGCTCACTCATGCCTACAGAAAGGGCAGAGTGTACATAAACATCTAGACAAAGGTCTAGGTGCCCTTTGGAGGTCTCTGCCTGCCCAATGCATTCTGTGACTCTGTGTGTCTACCATGATCAGGCAGTTTTAGTTCGTGTGTCTTTGTATGCTGTCTCTGGGTTACTCTGTTTTATGTGATGTTGATCAGAGATTTTTAAAAAAAGAAGTCTTTCTATCCCTTTAACTAATAAATATTAAGCCTGTCAGCATCTGCTGTGCATGAATATACAAACAGAACCTGTTTCTTGTTTGGGGTTTGGGGTTGATTTTTGTTTTAATGAGCTAGGAATCTCCCTCAGATTCCCTGACATGTTGCATGAATCACCAGTACTATTTGTGTTCTAATAATAGTACTCTTCTACGAGTGGAGCTGGATAACTGAGCAGCAGTGTCTTACATGTGGTCCAGCAATTTCAGAAGGGAACTGAATGCTCTAAGAGGAAACCGTAACAGGACCCATTGTATTTTAAAGGCTTGGCACCGCATTGCCCAAGTGAATTAAAAATGAGGCCTGAAACCCCAAAAAATTCACAGTGAAGAAAACTCAAAACTGCTTTCCCCAAACCTTTAATTGCAGGTAATTTTAGTGCTGTAGGGTCACGCATCCAGAGTCTTGATTTGTGTCTTATCTCCTTTTAACCCTTTACATGGCTATTTCTTGACCATTGGTATGAGTGAAAACGCGACTAATGGGATGGCATGACGTACAAGATAAGTTCATGGGGCAAGTAGGACGTTGCTGTAAGTGGCTGTCTTGTGTTGCTTCCCAGGATACGCAAAATGTTCATTAATGAGGGGGAAAGGAATTTTCTTGAGACACTTGTTTGGGTGGGGGGATCTGGTTTAGGGGTGAGCTTGTAGGGTAGGGTTGATGGATGGACTCGATGATCCCAAGGATCTTTTCCAACTTGAATGATTTTGTGATTCCACATGAATCACTGTGTACTTGCATTCTTGCTTGTGAGCCTTTCACTCTTTGCCTAGTTCAGGTCAGGCTGAGGAAGCTGGGTCTCTTGAGCTTGGAGAAGAGGAGACTGAGGGGTGACCTTGTTAATGTTGATCAATATAGGAAAGGATGGAGCCAGGCTCTGCTCAGTGTCATCTGATGACAGGACAAGGAGCAATGGATATGACCTGGAACATAGGAGGTTCCACGTCAATCTGAGAAAGAACTTCTTCACAGTGAGGATGACAGAGCACTGGAAGGGGCTTCCCAGGGGAGTTGTGGAGTCTTCTTCTCAGGGGGTTTGGACTAGATGATCTTTCGAGTTCCCTTCCAATCCCTAATGTTCTGTGATTAAACAGGCAGATAACTCTACAATCAATGCTCCATTTGGAGTTCAGATACTTCTATGTCTAATAGAAAGGAAAGTTTTATTTCCAGTCATCATCCTTGATTACTAGTTCCCTTTCCCCAGGTTGGTAAATCGGTGTTTACGAAAATGTTGATCAAATGTTGGTGATTTGGTCTATTATCATGATACTGCAGAGAAGTTAATAAGAGTACTAAGTTGTTCTTGGCAGCTGAGTACAGTGGTTGAGCCCATAGGCCATAGGAAAAAATCTAGTTATGAGTCTTAATGATTTTTTAGCTAACACTTGAAGTAAAGGTAACCATGAAGTCCACGCATGTGTTGTTAATTCAGGGGTTATAAAACATGCATATGGTGTCAGGTGTTCCTTGAATGATACAGATCATCATAGAAGGTAATTAGATGTGACAGCACCACTTACTCTTTATATTATATAATCTGGCTCTTCAGCTCATGTCATTCCACCCCCACACCTGACAAGACTCATTCTGCCATCTCCAGGCCCCAGCATCTGGGACACATCATGCATTTATGCCTCCTTCCCCACTCCGTGATCTGGCACATCAGATGCGGCCAGTCTGGGAACTCTTTGATATTATGGGCAGCTGTGCTTGACAAATGGACTCACGGAGCAGGGAAAAAGCCGTAGTGCCGTGCTGCTGCCAAAATGCATTTCCCTTTACGGAGGCCCTGCTTTCAGGGGGATGCTTGGTAGGTGGTACACAGCTGCAGGCCAATGTCACAGCATCTTCCCTGTTACATTAGCCCAGGTGTCAGATGCATTGCTCTCACCATATGATTACAATGAGTCTTGCCTATGGGAAGGAAAGAAATGTGACAGGTCTACCTCCCAGCCACAGAAATGTTTACTTATTTCAAAGAGTAAACGGAGGTTCAGAACTTCCCATATGCAAAAGAAGCATGTCCAGGTGGGTTTGAAACTTCTCCAGAGAAGGAGACGCCACAACTTAATCATAAAACAAGTTTGGAGACATTTAAAACCCACCTGGACATGCTTCTGTGCAACTTGATCTAGGGGATCCTGCTGTGGCAGGGGGATGGGACTAGATGAACTTTCGAGGTCCCTTCCAATCCCCAATGTTCTGTGAGTCTGTGTGACTTGGTCTAGGTGATCCTGCTGTGGTGGGGGGATTGGACTAGATGATCTTTTGGGGTCCCTTCCAATCCTTGATGTTCTGTGTGATGGTGACACGTGGATTCAAGGCTAAGAACAGAGTTCCTGGAAAAGATTTGGTTTCCCCCATGGTACCTCGGCAGAGAATGACTAGGACAAACAGGACAGATGGCCAAACATGGCTTCAGTGAAGACTGTTCATAGGTTTGTGACTGCAGGTATATTTATTTTGGCAGAAAATGAAATACATTCGAGGCTGCTTATTTGGACTCTGTTTCCATAAAAGGGGTAATGGAAATTCTAACACATAAAAAAATTGCTAATTCCAGTTTTGTGGGAATTCTGCAGGCGTGCATTCTTGACTTGATTTAAAAGAAGGTCTTAAGCTAAATCTTCCATTTCTTGTGCCTCCAAAACTTCCACTGGCAGCAGAGGAAATTATGAATTGATGAGTAAAACACTATCGGACGGTTAGTTTGATCCCAACAGATCAAATGTTTGGTTTTGGAGTCTAAGATTTCTTCCTTTAACATCAACAAATTTTTTATTCTTAATGGAAATATGTAAATGTCTTTCAACATCCAAGAATATTTCAAAATTCACGTTAAATATTACCTGAAGACTGCACAGATGAATAAAAATGCTCGAGTCCTACTCCAGTGCTGAAATGCTGACTTCAGCCTCTTTTAAAAGATGTATTACTATTAAAAATCCTATCACCATCTTCCAAGAACTACTATAAACCAGTGCAAAATTAAATAAAGGACATAAAGACATCTATAACCTGTGACATGTTCAAGGAAAACAGCCAGATTCGAAAAGACCATATGAGCAATCCAGTTAAAAACCTTGAAGTCCTTTTTCTTTCCTTATTAACGACTCTCACACGCAGCCAGGTATCCAGGCACATGCTCTGCCTTGAAAACTGATTTGCTGAGTTAGGGACAAAGCTTTTAAAATGTAAAAGTGTCATTTCATTAGGCCAGTAACACTGCCCAGCGGGGTTGTAGTGTCTCCTTCTGTGGACATGTTTAAACCCACCAGGACATGTTCCTGTGCGACTTGGTCTAGGTGATCCTGCTGTGGCAGGGGGATTGGACTGGATGATCTCCCAACGTCCCTTCCAATCCCTAATGTTCTATGATTCTGTGACTCTGTGACACAGAACTGCTGGAGACAGTCCAGCACAGAGCCACAGAGATGATGGAGTGGAACATCTCCCTGATGAGGAAAGGCTGAGAGAGCTGCGTCCCTTGAGCTTGGAGGAGACTGAGGGGTGACCTCAGTAATGTTGGTAAATCTGGGTGAAGGGTGGGTGTCAGGAGGATGGAGCCAGGCTCTGCTCAGTGGCATCTACTGATAGGACAAGGGGCAACGGGTGGGAGCTGGAACAGAGGAGGTTCCACATCAATATGAGAAGGAACTTCTTCACAGTGAGGGTGTCAGAGCACTGGAAGGGGCTTCCCAGGGAGGTTGTGGAATCTTCTTCTCTGCAGATGTTTAAAACCTACCTGGACATGTTCCTGTGTGACTTGATCTAGGTGATCCTGCTGTGGCAGGGGGATTAGACTAGATAATCTTTTGAGGTCCCTTCCAATCCCTAAAGTTCTGTGATTCTGTGATCTCTCATTTCTCTGCAGCAGGCTGTGTTTGCATTTAGTAATTCTGCCCATGCACTTGGCTATGACAGAGCACTCACCAATGAAGACGTTGACATATGTTATGAACAATGCCAGCGGTATTCCTGTCAGAAATACATAGAATCTCTGCAGAGGGGATACACAGAAAAAGAACCAGTGTGAGAAACTCTGAAGCTCACAGAATTTAGGTGAAGCTAGTCTGAAAATGACGTAATAGACAATAATTCTTAGATCTGCATTCATAGATTACATAGGGTGTTGTATGTGAAGACATAAAGCTGCTTAAAATGAGATAATTAACCAACTACAACACAGAAATGGCAATGGTGTGTGAGCCCATGAGGCTATTTAGGTGGGCTTTCCCTGTCCTGAGGAGGTCAGTCTCTACAGAAACAGTCAGTAATACAGAAATGCTGCTGCAGCATATTGTGAAAACTGGCTTCAGCACTTAACGGTAATGAGGCACTAGCACCAGTGTGATCTAACCATGGACACAACCTCTGCCAGCTCTGGTAACTGCAGCAGACAGATAAAGGAAGCCCCAGCACATGAAATGAGTTACATCAAACTGATTGTTGCCCAGTGTAAATAGGCTTTACCCAAACCCCAGCTTTTATAGGGGTCCAACTCAGGTCAGGCTTCTTAAGTCTCATCTTAGATATTAGTGGTTCAGCTAACTGCAAGCAAACCCTACAGAAGAGTAACCTACTGCATTTTAAGAAGGATGGAGTGGAAAGATGGGTTATGCATATCTGACCCTATGGTCATACATAATTTATCAGTGTTACTGCAATATTCCTTTAAGCATCTATCACAGTCTTTGCCATTTAACCAATCTTTGGACTTAATCGGCCCCTGATTTTACAAAATACGGCAAAAAATTATTTAGGAGAATTGTTGTTTACGTGAACTTTAGATGCTGCCACACAAACAGATAAAATTGTATTTTAGCTCCTCTAACACCACTTGCAAGGGATGTGTCATACTGAATGTAATAAACTTCTTTTGAACTCACCAACAAGTTCAGAAACCGAGCATCATAAAAACTTGTTGCCTTGATAACAAACATTCTCTTCCCATGGTCGCTGCTATGTCGTACAGGAGCTGAAAATTGAAACAAAGTATTAGAGGTTTTTACTCCTTTTGGCCTCAGAATAAGAACACTGCACAGAAATAAACAAATAAAGGAGAATACAGAGCACTAGAACAGCCTGCCCAGGGGAGCTGTGGAGTCTCCTTCACTGGAGACATTGAAGACCCGCCTGGATGTGTTCCTGTGTGACTTGATCTAGGTGATCCTGCTGTGGTGGGGGGATTGGACTAGATGATCTTTCTAGGTCCCTTCCAATCTCTAATGTTCTGTGATTCTGTGATCTAATGATAGGACAAGGAACAGTGGGTGTAAGGTGGAACACAGGAGGTTAGGAACTTCTTCAAGGTGAGGGCAACAGAGCACTGGAAGGGGCTGCCCAGTGGGGTTGTAGAGTCTCCTTCACTGGAGACACTTAAAACCTGCCTGGATGTGTTCCTGTGTGACTTGGTCTAGATGATCCTGCTGTGGTGGGGGGATTGATCTTTCGAGGTCCCTTCCAATCCCTAATGATTCTATGATACAGCAGTGGTTGAGTAGTTGTTTTCCTGGACAAACAAGCCCACTGCTAAACCATGTTACAACGCTCCATATCCGCATCACTTAAACTTCACCAGGTCCAGTTTGAGGCTGTTTCCTCTGGTGCTGTCACTTGTGAGAAGAGATCAGCCCCCATGTCTCTACACCCTCCTTTCAGTTAGTTCTAGACAGCAATAAGGTCTTCTTTCAGCCTCCTTTCCTTCAGACTAAACAGGGGCTCCCTCAGCTGCTGCTGACAAGGTTTGCTCTCCAGACCCTTCACCAAACTTGTTGCCCTTCTCTGGACAAACTCCAGCCCCTCAGTGTCTGCCCTGTACCGAGGTGCCCAGCACTGAGCACAGCAGGACACTCACTGCCGCCCTCGAGGGACCTTTCCGCAGCTGGACCGGTTCCCCACACCCGCTCAACCCCGGGCAGGACCACGGCAGCCTCCCGCTATTTCCGGCCCCGTATTCCTGCCCCAGGTAACGCCACAGGCCGAAGAGCAGCGGCCGCCCTCAGCCGGGAGCCGGGAGCCGGGACAGACCCCCGCCCCGGGCCCACAGGTGCCGCCGAGACGCGGTCTCGTCTCGCACAGGGTGAACCCTCGGGCGCAGCGCCGCTCCCCAGGAGAGCATCGCTATCCCGTCCCCAAGGTCACTGGGCCTTGGCACACCCACCCTACCACTGCCACCGCCGAGGCCGTACCGAGGGCACCAGGGATGCGTCCGGTCGCGGTGAGCCAGGGGAGGCGGCTGATAGCCCCCGGGCCGCCGGCCCCGCGCCGAGCGCCGCAAGCAGCCGCTGCCCGCAGGAGCAGGCTCATGGCCGCCATGGCTGCTACTGGCAGGGGGCGGGGCCGAAGGGGCAACACCCCGCACCGGGCTGAAGCTACGCGGCCGCCATCTTGGAAAAGGGCTGCACCTCCCCGGTCGTTCCGGCGCTCTCGGGAGGAAGGGGCGGTGCTGCGGCATCATGGCGGCCGCCGGGGCCTTGGGCTGCCTCTGCAGGCGCCTAACAGTTGCGCTGCGGCTCTCAGGAGTGCGGCCCAGCGCCGCGGCTGCCGGCCTACCCGGGTGAGGCTCGGGTACGGGCTGGGACGGGAAGCGGCAGCTGACAGCCGCGACGGCTGCTGGCGAGGGGTGAGGGAGCGGAATCGACCTTCGCGGAGAGACAGAGGGCCGATGGCCTGAGGCTCCGTGTGAAGGTTTCCCCGGGCTTGTTACTGCCCTGCAGGCGCGGGTGGGTTTTCTGTCGTGAGGTTATAGGGCTTTTGCCTTTTCAAGTCAACGAAGGAGGATAGTTTCTTGTGCAGTGGAGCTCGAACTTATTTCTCTTAATGTTCAAATTGTTATTTATGTCTAAGTATAGACAAGTCTGTACTCAGTCTATGTAATTATAATTAGATGAGATAGCAGTAGAGGAGAAAACCCTGAGATGACATTTGGATGAAGAACTGAACTTAGGCCTTTCCTTTCAGCCTGTGGTATCCATGTGTATTCCTCGTGCTGTTAGGGAAGAAACATTCTCTTGCAGCTGAATTATTTTTAATATTGTGTTTTCCCATATTAGTTTTCATATTGTGTTTTTATGCAGGTCAGCACTGAACCTCTTCTCTAGGAGTGTTGAAAAAGCAGACCCTCTCCATCAGTTGAAGTTTCTGCACACAACTTCATCTCGGCAAGGTTTGGAGGAGTTTTTTGATGATCCCAAAAACTGGGGAGAAACAACCGTAAAGTCTGGTGAGTTATCATGTTTCCAATAGGTATCTTTGAGCCACTTGTGCTCAGCTGAAAATCTCCTCTATTCTTTTATATATCTCTCTATATACATATACTTGTGTGTGTTTATGCCTGTTCAGTTTTTAGATGCTTATGAATGCAGGTAGCTAATATGCAGCAAAACAGTTTGCTGTAAAACCTCTGCCTTGTTTTTAAGTGAGAGCATTCAGTTAGGCTGGACTTGATGATCTTAGAGGTCTTTTCCAGCCTCAGTAATTCTGTATCACAGTACAGATAGTCTCTGATAAAATGTATAGTTACTGCGGAAGAAAATTAATTCACTGTAAAGATTCATCATATGGCATTCCCTGCTCCCAGTCTTTTACTACTACAGACCACCAGTGTGTGTCATTGTTTTATTAATGTATTTGTATACTCAAAGCAAAAATTAGCCCCCAAGGAGAGCTTTTCAAGCAGTAATTCGATTTTTTTTTTTTTTTTTTTTTTTTTTTTTAAATTATACTGGTCAGCTAAGCTTGCTAATGGAAGCACTTCTTTATTTCCAGAATAAGAAATCTAGGTGATCCTGCTCTGGCTGGGGGATTGGACTAGATGATCTTTCAACATTCCTTCCAATCCCTGACATTCTGAGTCTGTGAAGAGAAATTTGTTCTATTAAATTGATTTTTATTTATGTTTTTTTTACAGGTGATGCATGGAAAATACAGCAGTTAAGGGTCAAGAGCAGTGAAGACCTGCACAAACTTTGGTAAGCAAGTTTTAACAAAGTAGCTCCTCTTCTATTCAAGTGACTCTGCATGTTTTATTAGTGTGGCTACTGAACTTATCATCCAATAAGTTCAGTCTGCCATACAGCTCTGCATGCTTACACCTGCATTGGGCTTGGAGTAGCCCAAATTTTGGTCCTTATGGTACCCGTTGGTCACTATCTTTTCACTTTTTTATATTAATCTATTGGGCACAGGATATGGGTTGGAACAGATTGGACTCGATGACCCCCAGAGGTCCCCTCCAACCCAAATGATCTGTGTCTCTTTGAAGGATTATAGGTTGGATGACTGCTCTATCCAGCAGGGTAGTGAGTGAAAAATTGTTAATGCATCCAGAAATAATTTCTGAAGTACTGTTCTTTGTGTTGTAGGTATGTCCTGCTGAAGGAAAAAAATATGCTTTTAACTTTACAGCACGAATCCAAACGACAGCAGCAGCCTATGCCAAGTCCAGAACGATTAGAAAAGGTAAAAGGTGGCATTTTACTTGAGTCATAGTTTTAGCTTGTGAGAAAATTGCTGGTCAAAGGTGCAATGTTTGTAAACTTGTTGACTTTATAAAAACCAATTTCCCTGGTTTTAGTACAGGCACAGGCACTGTGCCCAGGCAACACAGTGAGAAAGCCCTCTCTGTTACATACTGTTAAAAAATATTTTGTTGTCTTCATGCCCTGAAACTGCACTAGAGGAGTTCTAAAAACTTTCTGGTAAAACTTGAGGTTTTTTCTCTATCCTTATCCTCCACAAACTTTAGTTATTTAAAACTGTTGCCAGCTTCTTGCCTCTGACATTGTCTTCTCAAAACCTCCACCCTTTGGTTCTTTGCTGTCCTTGCTTTCGTCATCCCCTCCTTATTTTGCATTACTGCAGTTATGCTGCTAGTTTATTCTTTACATAGTATCTTTGCTATTAAAAACTCAATTTCATTATTAATCAACTTCCATGTCTATGCTTATGTCTCGCAAATGAAATTTACACCTTCACTGGCAGTTAAATAATCACACTCTTAGACATAACAGGTACTCTCAAACATAACAGATATTCTCAGACATGAGAGATTCTCAGATACCCCTCCATTTATCCAAATTAATTTGGGAAAAGTCTGACCTTTATGTTGTTAATCTGAATTTCTTTGTTATGGTTAATAATGTTATTTGCCGTCACATACTTCTGCATTATGATCTCTCTTTTTAGTATTGGATATAGATTTATTTGGTTTCCTTGAAATTACTCTTGTAATTTCATTGCTGTACTTAGAAATTAGGAAAGATCCAACGTAGAACTCTCTCTGAGAGAATCTCCTTGTGCCTCTTAAACTACATTAAGATACATTAGTATAACTGTATTTTGGCATTCCCATCCTGAATAGTATTTTTTGCCTAGTCCCACCTACACATCTGCTTTCAGCAATTATGAATCTCAGTCAAATTCGTTTCAGGAAGGAATTTAAGTGGCGCCAGCACTTAAAAGTAATTGCCAGTTTGGTTGTGGCTGAAGCCCAAGAAAAGTAGAAGTCTAGCACCAGTTTAATACTATGATTGCACCAAGACAAAGTACAGCAATCTGCTTCTTAAAGTTAGCTCTGACAACTTCCCAGAGCATATAACATGTTGCTGTAAGCGTTACAGTGATATTATGAGACAGACCTGACTGAAGACCCCCAACCTAAGTGCTATAGCTTGATCAGGGCAGGTTTTTAATTGGCCAGCTGGCCTTAGTGGGGCTGCAACCAGATTCCAGTGAAAACCAGAAATGCAAAGAGCCAGTCTAAATATGTGAAGGGTGGCTGTCAGGAGGATAGAACCAGGGTCTGCTCAATGGCACCAAATGACAGGACAAGGGGCAATGAGTGTAAGCTGGAACAGAGGAGGTTCCACATCAATATGAGAAGGAACTTCTTCACAGTGAGGGTGACAGAGCACTGGA
>JAOXOE010030351.1:0-13200 GCA_028565055.1 Phoeniculus purpureus | reverse complement strand
CTGGATGAGTTCCTGTGTGACTTGGTCTAGGTGATCCTGCTGTTGCAGGCGGATTGGACTAGATGATCTTTTGAGGTACCTTCCAATCCGTTATGATTCTATGATTCTATGATTCTATGATCACAACTGGTCAGATAACATCTGTAGGGGCAAGAACAGCTGTATGTGATGTAGGATTTGCTTGTGGATAACCACATAGCCCCTGTAGCTGTGCTTGATTTAAACCCATAAAGCAGAAATCGTGTTTATTTAGAGAACGTTGGAACAGTGCTCCCACCTTGCACCAACAGATGGTATGAACATATCCTTGTTCTTCCTCTTCCTGCTCTCTGCTGATTCTCCAGTGCAGAGCTCCTTGTCCAAATCACTGTCTTCCAGCATGCTTATGCTTTCCACAGCTTCATTTCCTGGAAGAATTTCGTCTACCCTCTAGTGGGAATTTGAATTACAGCACCTACGCAGCCCAGCTTCAAGATACAGGAGGCTGCAGCCCCTTGGGCACAACCTGGAATTACTGCAGGACTAGTCGTAATGTTTCCAGCAAACACGATGCTCCGTTGCTGTCCTGCTCCTCCCTCACTGAGCTTTGGCTTCACATTTTGGGAAAAAAAGGACATGGGCTGGGTGTTCCGGGATCTAGTTGTGGTAGAGGGACAGCCTGAGATTTTCACTAGTGTTTTTTGGCCACACTTAGCTCTGGTTAGTAAATGCAGCTGTGCTAATCATGGCCAGACAAAATGAGCATGGAATCAGCAGATGTGTTGCAAAGCTGCATCTTAACGCCATTTGCTCTTCTGCAAGTAGAAGAAAAGTGCTGACATCAGCACCTACAGGCAGAACATGGGGAAGATTCTTGCCTCAGGTCTGAGGCGTGCTACCTGAACTCTCCCAGCATAGAATCACAGAGTCATTAAGGCTAGAAAAGACCTAGATGATCATCAGCTCCAACTGTCATCCCAACAACAGCATGTCCATTAAACCATCTCCTGAACTGCCACGTCTACAAGAGTTTTAGGACCTCCAGGGATGGTGACTCCATCACTTCCCTGAACAGCCTGTCCCAATGCTTGACAAGTCTTTCAGTAAATAAATTGCTCCTACTATCCAATCTAAATCTTCCCTGGCACAAATTGAGGCCGTGTCCTCTCATACACGGTGAGCAGTGGTACCCTGCCCCTTGGGTGAAGGCAGCTCGCTAGTTATGAAAACTATTTCTGACCTTTGCACTCAAAGGACAACAAATTCACCGTGAGGGTGGGGAGAGCCTGGAATGGGTTGCCCAGGGAGGTGGTTGAGTCCCCATCCCTGGAGGCTGGATGAGGCTCTGGCCAGCCTGATCTAGAGTGGGGTGTCCCTGCCCATGGCAGGGGGGTTGGACTAGATGATCTTTCGAGGTCCCTTCCAATCCCTGATGATTCTATGAGCCTAAATTCTCATCCTCTTGTGTGATGCACACGTTTCAGCCTCTATGCTGCCAACATTTCATGTTAACCTGAACATTAACAAATACTTGGTATGCATCTATAAGTAGGATTAATAGAGTTAATTATTGACTCTTGCTGGGATCACATGTGGGTAGTCAAACAACTTGGACAACAAAGAACTGGTCTCCTAAAGCCCCCTCTGTAGCAAAACAGAAGTGCTTCTTCCACACATGGTGTTGGGGACGAGCCAGGGTCCAAGTAGCGCAGACACTTCTATAATTCAACGTTTATTACTGAAGTGCCACAACTGAGCAATCAAGATTCCCTCAAAAATCTTCTCATAAGCCTAAAAATCACTGTTTCAAAGCTCTGGGCTGGGAGCTGATCTCTTCCTTGCTTGGCTGCTCATTTGCTTTGTGACCAGAGGCAAGTCACTCAGCTCTGCTGTGCCTCAGTTTCACCACCTGCAAAACCAGGGCAATGTAAGTACCTCAGAGCAGCTAAGCACAGGAAGGCAACTGTGAGAAAACTCCTTTAGGCAGGTGCTGCTGCACTGTCTGTTAACAGAACTTCCTGTTGATAAAAAGCATCATGAAGTGAAGGGAAAAGGGTTTATTGCTTGGAATTGTTGCTCAGTGCATTTGTATGCCACTGCCTGCTAGGTCTTCATCAGTGCTGAAGCCCTAAGTGATTGGGCCAGCCTGGCTCACTCAGTGGAAAACTGCCCCTTTGGGATCTTTTAGGGCTGCAAACAAATCTGCCCAAAATGCTTCCCAATTTTGTGCCAAGTCATCTCATGTTTTCCCATCTTAGCAGGTCTGTGAGCTAAGAGCTGGAGCTAAGAGCTGTAAAAGCAGAGCAAGGAGTTTTTACCTGGGATGCCCTTTGAGGCACCCCCAGCATCCCCATCAGCTGCAGGTCCAGCGTATCAGCTTACACAGTTGCTGTCACCATCAAAGTCCTTGAGAATTGGAGGAGAGAGGTGAGACTGTCACGGGGTGCTCTTGCAGAAATACCAACATATTTTACCACAGATCCACTGACAAAATAGCTTCTGCCAGACACACGAGAACAGTCTTGAACGAGTCCTGGGATTCAGCCAGCTAGCTCACGCCGACTAGGGGCAACTTGGATCTATAAAGATTTGAGCAAAACCATTTAAAAATGGCAGAATTTTCTAACAAAACATTATTGGTCTTGAGCTGGATATAGTGAAGGAGGAGGGAAGGACTGAGTAAACCAGCATCAGGTTTGCTAGCTTGGGTTGAAAATATAAACGTAGTCAATGGAAATACACGAAGGAGGGTGTCTGCAGGAACTGTGCTTTCCACCTCGCTTTACTGGGGTGTCTGTCTGTGTACAGAGCTGCTTTGCTCCTTCAAGCCTGTCTTCTTTCACTACATACAAAGTAAAAGGTAATCCATAAATTCATTTGGAAAGACACATCTTCCTCTTGCTCTCAACAAAATCCATAAGCTCAAAGCTCTGCTTGCCTCATGAGACAGAGGAGCACCACCAATACTGTAGCTTCCAGGAAACTACCTCTTCCAGTATAGAAATCAGTGATGTCAACTGTTCCAAGACCAAGGAGAGGTTCTAGAAGATAAAACACCTTCTGACTCAAATGCCTTTTCAAGTCCTAGCAATGATCAGTTCAGCATACCCTGCATGATGCTTGGCTGCAGCAGCCCTGAAACATCCCGAGCCCTCTGTGTGTTTTACAACATCTGAATCTGAACTTGAAATTTTATCTTGGAAAGACACCTAGCTCAGTGTTTGCCAACTTTACTTCTTCTCCTTCTGGGCCTCAAAGTGCCTCCTGCTCGAGGAGGCATCCAGCTCCCCATTTTCTGCACCACAGCATCTGGCAGGACCCAGCAATCCAGCCAGCGGGATGCCTTAGTCAAAAGCACTGCTCTTTTCCAGTCTCTACTCAGAAAACTGGTCTTGAAATGAATTTTCTTCATGGCCAACTTTTTTTCCCTCTGCTATGATTCTTTTATGTGACTTTTACATTGAGGTGGTATCGGTCGGCTCTGCTGAATGCCATTTGCTGCTTTAAAGTTCAGGTTCACTCAACCTGTATTTTCAGAGTAGAAAATGCTGAGAGATGGAAGTAGTCATCCCAAGTTGTTCTACTAACCAAGCCCTATCAGCAAAAGGACCTGAGACCTCGATGACTCAGTGGTGAGCCCGGCACTAGCCTCAGCTTCATGTGGTGGATCACTAGCGTAGAGTTGCACTGCACAGCAGCAGCTCAGCTGCACTAACCGTCACGTTGCAGTAAGAAAGTGGGTTGGACTTGATGATCTATGAGGTCTCTTCCAACCTTGTTAATACTGTGATACTGTGAAAGCAGCTTTCTCTCACATCAGTATGCACTGCAGACACTAAGGCAAGAGCAATCTCTAGCCTGTCTTTCCAACAGTGGTTTACCATGGCGATGCACACACTCTGCTTCACGCTGTGTTCTAAGGTGTTCGGCATGACACAGACTCGTTTGAAAGGCAGCTAGATGCACCCAGATTAGGACAGTTATGTCATTAGGGCAGTCAGCATCTTTACTCTGTGGAAGGTCCGAGTGCAAGGAGGAACTTTTGCCTTCACTTCTTATGGAAACACATGATTTCGAGAGATAACGAAAAGAAGTGCTGATAACTAAGGGTTAAAAATAGCTCTGCTGCAGTCTGTGACAGGAATGAATCGCTGTGCAGCATAGAGCTTGACGTGTCTGTAAAAGCAATTGCAGTTCCAAAATGTCATCTTTGGTACCACCAGAGCTGACACACCCCGTGAGTGGTTTACTTGTTCTCTTGGTCCCTGGCAGACAGCGGCGTGCTGGTAGGTACTGGAGTTGGTACGACTGTCTTTGCAGATAAACTTACTAGGGACTTTCTAGAGAGAAGTCTTGTTACTGGAGCACAACCGTGCTGTTAATTAGCCTGTAGTGGTGTAGTGATTTCTGTGGCTGTGTTACCACACTGTTTACAGAGCTTGGAAAGCATCTCCTGCTTACTGCAATTGGAGCACTTACCCTTGTGTCAGAAGTAAACTTCACAGCTGCTACAAATAGAAGCTACCCAGATATCACACCTCACATTAAACAGAAGGAATGAGTCACACGAGATAATCATCTCTCAGCCCTGTAAGAACACCTGAGCCTGAAGGCTTTACAAATGCCTGCATCCAAGTTGAGCTTTTCTCCTTTTCCAGATCCAGCCGTGATACTAGCAGACATGACTGGCCCTCTCCTGGAGTTCATTGTCCCACCAGCGGGCCACGGCCCCAGGAGCCCTCCCTGATGGACTTTGGCACTGTAAGATCAGCTAGTTTAGCCCAAATTAAATGTGGAGGGGCGCTAGATGAGCAGGTGGGATAAGAAGAGAACAGTTGTGTTAGGAAAAGGGAGGAGAGGGTAAGAAACTAGCCCCTCTTCGACTCACGGGAACTGTGTGACTGTCACTTTTGCTGTTAGGTATGGGAAGACCTGACCGCTTCCATTGCACACTTTTCACCTCTAGCTGCTCCACTTTGTGTTGGATTGAACTCAAGAACATCTGCTCATGTGTGATGGAGTCTCCTTGGGCTTGAGAAGGAAGAGCTTTTGAGAACAAGACCTAAAAACGCTTTGAGAGGAAAAAGGGTGACTTTTAACCCACTCCTTCAGGTGTACTTGTGGAGGTGGTGGACAGAGCTCGTGCTTTCACTTCTGTGGGAAAGGAAGAGAATCTTGTTCCCCGTGTTTGTTCTTGTTGGCCGTGTTGGAAATCTTGGGTGTTACGAATCTACATCTGAAAAGATTCATTTCACGTGAACCACCTCATGTATTTGTGTCGCTCGCGGATTTGAAACAACCGTCGTGGGATGACTTCTGCTGCTGACGCTGCTCCCAGGCACCACTTATTTTGCTAGCACCAATGCTAGTGGGCAATGCACACCTAACCACAGAGCCTTGTGGCCACAAGCGACCTCCAGTGGCCAGGCAGGCTTGTGGCCTTCTTGCTCAGTATCTGGCTAGCGTGCTCCTAGGCACACAAGCAATGGAGACTTCTGTTGTCCTTACCAAGACTTCATCACCTGTGCCTTTACACAGCTTTACACAGGTAATATGCTTTTCTGTTGGCATGATTTGTCCAGAAATCAGATAGCATAGGAAAGCTGGGAAGGACATAAAATTGTGGGCTCCCTTTGCAAAAAACCCCAAACATTACCCAGCCTTCTGTGTGGACAGAGCACGTTACAGACCCCAAATATTCAGGCAATAAAACAGAAGATATACCGGTACTTCCTTGAGTGTGACAGCCAAAAAAGAGCTGGCAGAAACGTCCTTTCCCTTTGGAGAGTAAGGAAATGCACTTTAGGGGGTGCTTCATGACCCTCACCCGCAGTGAACTGTGAGGAGCGTGGGCACACTCAGAGGTGCCAGGGCAGTTAAAGATCTTGTGGGGTGACTTGGCCTCCCAGTGTGTGGCGTTAGCTAAGACTGTAGTGTTGTGGAGATCTACAAAACCAGCATTTAAACATTTTTCTTGAACCTCTCCCTCTTCCTTTTCAGCAGGGCTTGATTCGTGGGTTGACTCTGCTCTGTTGATGTTCACTTTATTTCAAACAGCGATTCTTACACCAGTGTTACGTTATCCAGGACAACTTTCTCTTTCTTATTTCTCTTCCTTTCTCCTCCTCACAAAGACTTTCAAAAGCATAAACACTTCAGATCTGATTTTGAAATAGGTATTTGCAAACTTGTGTGAACAGGTAGGAAAGTCATTATCTTGAGAAGGAAACGTTTAGGTGACACTGAAGGAAAGGTAAATGTTTTGCAACACCGAACTTAATTTCACATCTTATTTGAAGATACTGTTTACGTTCTCATGATGATAAGAGGTGTGATCTTGGAAAAACGAGCAATTACGTGCTGCATAAAGCAGTGATTAATCAAGCTGGAATTATTTGGGAAATACAATTTTTTACATTATTGGGTAACTGTCCTGTTCCTTCATCTGCTGCTTTCCATATTCTCCATCTTCACCTGAACGACTTTCAGTTTACTGGTTGTACATAACCTGTTCCCATTAACTCTTTCTGGTACAAGTTTGGCCACAATAATCTTGAATGTGAACGTTATCTTTGGAATCCTAAATACAAACATTCAGCAATAAATTGTAGGTTATCAATATATAAGTAACAGCTCATACGAGCCCCACCATAGTTTATAGGAAGAGTTGAAACCACTGTTATCATGTGATTCCTCTTTTGTGGCTTCAAGGTATCAATAGGACACCAATAGCCCTTGATTCCTCTATTGTGGCTTCAAGGTATCAACAGGACACCAATAGCCCTTGATTCCTCTCTTGTGGCTTCAAGGTATCAACAGGACACCAGTCGCTCTTGATTCCTCTCTTGTGACTTCAGGGTATCAACAGGACACCAATAGCCCTTGATTCCTCTCTTGTGGCTTCAGGGTATCAACAGGACACCAATTGACCTTGATTCCTCTCTTGTGGCTTCAGGGTATCAACAGGACACCAATTGACCTTGATTCCTCTCTTGTGGCTTCAAGGTATCAACAGAACACCAATTGACCTTGATTCCTCTCTTGTGGCTTCAAGGTATCAACAGGACACCAATAGCCCTTGATTCCTCTCTTGTGGCTTCAGGGTATCAACAGAACACCAATTGACCTTGATTCCTCTATTGTGGCTTCAAGGTATCAACAGAACACCAATTGACCTTGATTCCTCTCTTGTGGCTTCAGAGTATCAACAGGACACCAATAACCAAAGTTATTTCCTCACTCCCCTTCCAGGATTAGCAGTTTGAGTTACTCACATGTCCAGGTAGTTAAGGATGAGCCTGCCTGCTGTTTTTCTTCAGCTGTAGAGGTCTTGTTTAGGCAAAACAAGATTTGATTCAAGGATCTTATGATCCTCTGAGGTCTGCAAGCTGTAAAAGTCAACGGTAAGATTAAAGAGACATCATTTCCAGAGCAAGAAGTATCTAAGTGTCCTACTGCTTCAGAAAAGATAAATGATACAGCAAAGCCACCTTAGACCTCACCCAACCCTTTTCACCTCCTAGAGAGTCAGTTTTACCGGCCAGAATTGTCTGCCCAGCCCATTTCTCAGGAGTGTTGAAAGCCACAAGACTGAAGTTGTGAGCTGAAATAGCTTCATTTTTCTGTTTTATTAGTTCTCCCATTGCTCAGTACTTTACATTCTTTTCTGCATGGCTGGGGTATGGATACGTACGACTGTGGTCACGCTTGGTCATCCCCAGGATCCACATGCAGACAGCAGCCTGCAGTTGAACAGGAATTTGTATCCTAAAGTTTGACTCGTGACCTGAACAATATTTCTGTTGTTTAATCTAGTTCCAACAAACAAATTGACAAGCTTCTGTTTAACATGAGTGGTAAAGCACCGAGCTCTCCATTCGCAGACTAGGTTATCATCCCTTTTCAATACCAAAATGCTTCAGTGCTCAGATTGTGTATTTGATCCACATTCCCTTTAGACTCTTCTTCAAAATTAAAAGGATTTGCTCTCCCCTAATTCTTGAGAGCTGCTATGTTCTTTATTGAGTGGTTTTGAGTCAGTAGTAGAACTGCCTTGTTCTTAAGTGTCGCAGCTTTGGTGCTAAGAACTCCAAAATGGACTTTTGCTCATCAACCAGCAGTCTGGGCAATTTGATAAGATGTATTAAAACACTCTCATTAATTTAAATTGACAATTGGGACGGAAGACCCCAGGGCAGAAATGTGCAGGGTCTACCTCTACCATATAACACAAGACTGTTGGGTGCTCTGCTGCTGCTGGCAGTGATGGACAGTAGATGTCACTCCTGTCTAATGTATAGAGGTTGGTTTCTCCACTGAAAAGATGGCTTCTTTCTAATGGGGTGGGTGAAGGGGAAGAGTGACTGCTGATCATCATTGCTACTGAGTGAAAACTTTATTTCCAGATAAAAACATGTCTATTGTCTGTATTGTCTGTATTAAAAACCCCATACCGCTTAGAGCAACATAAAAGGGTTTGGAATCTCTTAGGGAGGGATGAGGTCCATCTGTCTGGAAGGGGTAGGGGCATGTTTGGCAGCAGGTTGCCCAATTTAGTTAGATGGGCTTTAAACTGCTGGATTTGGGGGTGGGGATCGAAAGAGGAATTCTCAAGTCATTACATCCAGCTGAAGAACCAGCTTGAGCAATCAGAATATTAACAATAGCCCCTTGCTGCAAATGTTCTTGATGCAAATGGTGGAGGAGCCAACTAGGAGAGGAATGTTGCTGGATCTTATCCTCACTAACAAGGAGAGTCTGGTTGAAGTGACAAAGATTGAGGGTGGCTTTGGTGGCAGCAACCACAAGATGGTGAGGCTCAGAATCTTATCTGGTAAAAACAGAATACCAGGTAGGACCACAACCCTGGATTTCAGCAAGACCTGGGAGCTGGGTCTCTTCGTCTTGGAGGAGACCAAGGGGTGACCTCATTAATGTCAGGATGGAGCCAGGCTCTTCTCAGTGGTGTCCAATGATAGGACAAGGGACAACTGGTGCAAGCCGGAGCACAGGAGGTTCCACATAAACACATGAAAAAGCTTTTTTACTGTAAGAGTGACAGAACACTGAAATAGGCTACCCAGAGAGGTTGTGGAGTCTCCAGCTCTGGAGACATTCAAAACCTGCCTGGATGCAGTCGTATGTAACCTACTGTAGGTGATGCTGCTCTAGCAGGGGTTTGGACTAGATTATCTTTGGAGGTCCCTTCCAACCCTTAACATTCTGTGATTAGAGATCACGTAGTTCAAACCTCCATGCCATGGGCAAGGGACACCTTCCACTAGATTAGATCGCTCAAAGCCCCACCCAACCCAGCCTTGAGCAATTCCAGGGGTGGGGTAATCACAACTCTTGGCAACCCATCCAACCCATCGTTTCACCACCCTCAGAGTAAGTAAATGTCTTCCTTCTGTCCAACTCAAAGTCATGATCCCTGGAGTTATTTAAACAGCATTTGGATTTGGTGCTTAGGGACATGGTTTAGTGGTGATCTGGCAGTGCTGGGTCTTGATGGTCTTGCAAGTCTGGACACAGTACTCGAGGTGCGGTCTCATGAGTGCCAAGTACCTGCTTTACCTGCTGCCATCTACAAAGTCTGCTCCCTAACTTGCTGTGAGGCAGCTGAAGGAGAGGTGAGCTATACAGTGAGCCACTTGGGCATATGCTCAGGGGTCTCAGGGTCAATCGTGGCTAGTCTATAGAAAGCAAAATGCTTGTTTTGTAATGCTGAGAATTGGACATCTTAAATCAGTCCTTTCAAATAACTGGTTAACTTGCTGATGAGTTTCACATCCTTCCTACCCTTCAGTGGCAACTAACCGGTTTTCCTAACATTGCCTTTCCTACTCCATGTGAACTTTGTGTGTCATGGTTTAAAACACTTTTCAGTTCAGTAAAATACTGCAAGGTTTTCCAGGTACAGTGTTTTCCAAAAATACATCGTCCCTAAACCCATTCTTGCCTACATGGAGATCACTGGAAGTTTTCTTCACCAAGGGAATCATGCTGGAAAACTGTCCTGGAAGAGCCTAGATTCTTCACTTCTGTTAAAAGTAAATACTGAAAAAGTTAACTTGGAGCTGCTAGGACGACACTAACGACTTATCTGATTCTGTAACTTCTCCAGTGAAGTGATCCTGCTGTGGCAGGGGGATTGGACTAGATGACCTTTTGGGGTCCCTTCCAATCCCTAATGATTCTGTGACCTGGTAAACCACATTCTGAAGTTCCACACAGGGAAATGAGAAGACAGACTTAAGTAAGTATTTCTCAAAGTGAGCTAAACAAGCGTTGAGGCTGGGAAGAGAACCACGAAAAAGCTACCAAAAACCCAGACTGGGGAAGAAAAGCCGGTTGCCTCCGATGCCACGTGGAGCATGTGATTAAGCGCTGTAGCACAGCAAAAGCCACACGGCTCTCAAGGGCACGCGTTTGTTTCCCTCTGCAGTCACGAGCAAGTGACTTGGCAGGAGCTAAAAGGCAGCAGAGATGCTATGCAGTTTATAGGATACTCTGACCTTCCTAGGATAGTCTGACGAGTCAGTAGACACGGCGGCTGCACAGGGGGCTGAGGACAGCTTGACACCAGAAGCATTTAGCAGACTCATGCTGCTACAGGACACAGTATTTTTAAACGACGACTCCACACGAACACAGCCAGACACTAGTGCAAAGCGAAGACGGTGGTGCTGCCAGCATCTCTCACTTTGTACAGGAAACTGGAATAACAAACATGGGTCTCATTTCGGAAATCTCCGAGGAGGTATCACACCTTCTGGGCAAACAGCCTTAATTCTTAACCATCTTCTCAGGGAAGATTTTGTTTCTTTATATAGCACTAGCATTTCCCTTGCTGGCACGAGTCACGATGTCATCACTTGCCCTTTGCTAGGCACCTGGGAGAAGGGTTGGGTTTCTTCCCTCTCTCTCTCCAGCCAAACTCTGCCTCCTTTCCTCGCAGCACAGACCAGCTGCCTCTCACCATCCCTCCTCTGGGCCCTAGCTGATTTGTTTCTGCGGGGAAGCATAATGCATCCATCCTGTGGGGTAAGGGTAACGAGACCCACAGGTCGCCACTGCCACAGAGGAGGCAGAGAAGGGCTCCTTCATTGGACTTTAAAAACCGCCCTGCTGACATTTTCTGCCTTTTTTTTCATTTACAGCTCAAACACTAAAAAATTTGTTACGATACCATTCATTGCATCTGTCCCAACCTAACACACTTCCTACTCTTCCACCGTGACATTGACTTGCTGCTCTATCAGGGGCCAAAATCACTACAGTTTACCTGGTCCAGGTGAAGCCTAGTGGCTGTTAAAATATTCAAGAAGATTTGGACAGACTGGAGAGTCGGGCTAAGAGGAATTCATGAGTTTTAACAAAAACTACAAAGGTAGAGCCCTTCAATGGCAGAAGAATAATGGAACGCGTCCATATAGGTTCAGAAGCACACTTGGAAAGAGGGATCTTGGAGTTTTTGCAGACAACAACCTAAAAACGGACCAGCAATGCGCCCTTGTGATCGGGAAGGCCAACAGGGTGTTGGGATGGATCAAGAGGAGTGTGTCTAGCAGGTCAAGGGAGGTTCTTCTACACCTTTACTCTGCTTTAGTGAGGCTGCACCTGGAGTACTGTGTCCAGTTCTGGTCTCCCCAATAGAGAATTAACTGAAAGAGTTCAAAAAGAGGTAGAGAATTAACTGAAAGAGTTCAATAGAGAATTAACTGAAAGAGTTCAATGTAGGCATACAAAGATGGCTGGGGGTCTGGAACAACGGTCTTATGAAGAGAGATTGAGAAAATTGGGACTTCCTAGTTTGGACAAAAGAAGGCTATGAGGAGATTTAATCACTGTCTATAAATACACGAGGGCAGGGTGTCAAGAGGAAAGGAATCATCTCTTTTCAATGGTGTCAGATAGGATGCAGATAGGATGTAATGGATGCAAGCTAGAACACAGGAAGTTTCACCTCAGTATGAGGAAAAACCTCTTTACACTAGATAATGCTGTCACTTGATAAGACTTAATTTTATGGTTGTTATGAACAACTTTGTTGTGGTGGGTCTTCACTCTCATTTCAGCCAGCTTTCTTGGCAAAGTCTTTGGCTGTGCAAAGGAAAGTACCAGCGAGTAGTCACACAAGTGACCCACCATAATGATGTCACTCCAAAAAGCTCATTACAAGGCAGGGATTGTCTTAAAATAGCTTGTATGGAATAAAAGATGTCACCGTAAATGCTTCCTGAATCGGAATGAAGAAGCAATGACATAGACAAAGCCAAAATGAGGTGCCTGGAGAACCTAACAATGAGGTATTTTAAAAACCATGCATACCATGTTGTAAGTTAGACACGTAGCCTTGGGTCTTTTACTACTTCTTCTGCTTCTTTTATACTCTACCAGAAGAAACTCAAGGATCTTGACAACCTGATCAGGGCATGCGACAATTCTCTTGTGCGCCAGTCTCCTGCTTTTAAGCCATGCTGGACTTTCCTCAGCGGCTGTCAGAGCACCAAGCCAGCTGTTCAGCTGTGTAAGAGGAACTGCACAAAAATAGCCCTTCTGTACAGCACTTCCAGCCACAGCCCCATCAATCTTGGTAACAGGCACTGGGATCTGTGTGCGACACCCCTCTGTAAAATAGCTGCATGATGTGATGGTTGGCATGCAAAATAGTGTTTGAGCCCTGGATGCCAGGGATAGACCTCGTTAATCATCAGTCATTAGTGCCCTGTCTGTTGGACAAAGAGGTTTTGATGTGATAAGGACAGAGCCACCATCATTCCCTGCTGGATCCTGATGGAGAGGAGATCAGTGGTGAAAGCTGGCTCGCTCATCCCTCCTTCCCCAACCTTCTGTAGCTGTTACAACTCTTTTTCACCTACATTCTAGGGAAAGGACATTTATCTACTCTCTGTAGGACACCCTGGCTACTGGGCACACCCCTCTCCCTATCACCCCCTTCCCTAATGCCATACAGACATGGAAATTATCCCACTTCAGGTGCCTCTACATCTTCCCACAATATTCTTGAAGGAGAAATCTTCCTCAAGGAGCTTTCATTTCCCACCTTTGCACCAATAACAATGAGAAGAGTGGGTGTATTAGGAGAAGAACTATTTCACAGACACAGAATCACAGAAAGTTAGGGATTGGAAGGGACCTCGAAAGATCATCTAGTCCAGTCCCCCTGCCACAGCAGGATCCCCTAGACCAAGTCAC
>JAOXOE010030350.1:0-13201 GCA_028565055.1 Phoeniculus purpureus | reverse complement strand
GGGTGGGGTGTCCCTGCCCATGGCAGGGGGGTTGGAACTGGATGATCAGGTGGTCCCTTCCAACCCAGAGTGATTCTAATTGTGTAACTTCTCCAGTGAAGTGATCCTGCTGTGGCAGGGGGATTGGACTAGATGATTTTCTGGGGTCCCTTCCAATCCCTAATGATTCTATGATTCTATGATTCCAATCCCTAATGTTCTGTGATTCTATGCAGGGGACACAGTATCAGACTTTTAAGATCTCGGCTCTCATTCATTCATGACAACAACAAAACAACCACCGACTTGAGCTGTGCAGCTCAAGCTCATTGAAAAGCAGCATAGAATTATTTACATTTGTTAGCAACATTCCACAGCACTTAGAGCAGGCAGAGAAATGCTTCAAGTCTTCTGTGAGTAGTAAAGAAGTCAATACGCTCTCACCATCTCTCTCCTCCCACACCCTTAAGAACACTTAAAAAAAAGAAAGAGAAGAAACATCATAAAAGTAACTCCACAAAGCAGGCAATTCCTTTGGTATTTTCCTGTATTCAAAAACCTCTGAAACTATCCAACAAGTAAACCACAGGCCCCCCTCATCTTTTTGGTCTTACAAAACATCAACAGAAGAGTCTTCTGTGCTCTGATGGGGTAATTACAGACAACACGCACCAAGAGAAGCAAATAAAACCCTTTTGAATTGCAAGAGCCGAGCATGCAATTGTGTCTCTGTAGAGGTAATTACAAACCAAAAGATCAGTCCTGACTCTTGTTTCTTCAAATTACCGTTTTGACCCGAAGCAAAGCAATTATCGCCTAAGTAATCCTAATAATTTCAGCATTTGTTTTGCATATCAGCATCAAATCTGAATGCTGCTCTTCTTTTTTTGAGGCATCTGAATCGTGTACCATGAGCCAAACATTCCACCTCTGACTAATTCCTAATTCAGCAATGCCTTGATCCCAAACCCACCTGTGGAATGGAACCTGTCCCTGATGAGGAAATGCTGAGGAAGCTGGGTCTCTTGAGCTTGGAAAAAAGGTGACTGGGAGGTGACCCCATGAATGTTGAAAAATATGGAAAGGGTGGGTGTCAGGAGGATGGAGCCAGGACAAGGGACAACGAGTGTGAGCTGGAACAGAGAAGGTTCCCCATCAATCTGAGAAGGAACTTATTCCCAATGAGGGTGCCAGAGCATTGGAAGGGGCTGCCCAGGGGGGTTGTGGAGTCTCCTTATCTGGAGACGTTTCAAACCCTCCTGGCCAAGTTCCTGTGTGATTTGATCTGGGGGATTCTGCTGTGGCAGAGGGATTGGACTGGATGATCTTTCCAGGTCCTTCCAATTCCTAATGTTCTATGATTCTGTGGCAGTGGAAAGAACCTGTAGAGCTTTCTGTGCTGATTCAAGTGTTTGGGGTCTTCTTTTGACTCACTGATTTTTATGTCACCAGCCTCTCTTGCCTATAGGCATTGAGATTATAAGCAGAAGAAAGCTGAAGGACTCCCGAGACAGATAAATACCCAACGTTGACATATTTTACTGTTGCTTTTCAGCTTTTCTGTTGATATACAGGAAATTCCCTTATATAATGATATTGAGGGTAAAGCAGCAGGCCAGTAGTTCTGTCTACAGTAATAAGATCCCTTGGGTACCCCCTCAAGCCTTGATTCAAATCTTGGAGAACAGCACCCAGTTACTACCTTTCACTGCAGATTGATCCCACAGGGGATCCTTTTCCCTGCATGGCTGGAAACACAAACACCACAATACAAAGTACTTGAACAAAATACCTTCACGAAAACAAACCTGCTGCCATCTACAGAGCTTGATGAAGACTCTCATTGAAGAAATTAAAACCATCAATAAAATTCTTTGCCTCCATGTGACTGTAGAGCACAGTCAGCCTGTGGGAGCATTCTCCACCTCTCTGATTCTCCACCTCTCTGACATCTCTCAAAACCCAGAATATTTTGTGCAGGAGAGAAAGAACTACAGCTGAGAAAGCCAGAGCTAGCAGCTTGCAGCTGTCAAGATTCAGATCTTAATCACCCAAAATTAGTTACCACACCAGTGAATGGGATCATTGATGAAACCTTGAAAAGCAACCTCATTACAGGGGCAGTGAGGGAAGACCAGATCAGACTTCTCAGCTTTTTGTTCCCTATGGATGAGCAAATCTCCAGAACCAAAAGCAGACACCCAAGGATGAGCTGCTGAGTCGAGGCAGGTGCAGGCCAGGCTCATGCTTCATGCCTAGTTTGGGCTCAGCTTGACATCCACATGTAGGTCTAAGCCAAGGAAAATCAAGCCAGCAGGGATATTTTGGCAGCATTTCCTGGCGGCTGCAGCGACCTCACATATCTGTTCTGTATTTTCTATGTCATACTCGGTGTATTCAGTCAGCTTTGCTGGCTGATGGCCGAGTTTGGGGCTTGTTTCTCTATGGCTTGGCTGTACCTTCGATTGCTTGGCTTGTCCAAGTCTAGTATCGTTTTGGTTCATAAAGCTGTTGCAGTTCCTTAGTTGGACAGTTAGAGAATAGAATCCAGTCATGAGAGTTTGGTTTTAGCTTTTCATGAACGATTTGTTCATTCACTCATTCCATTTGCTAAATACAGAGCAGGTGCACATACAGGAACTCAGAAGAGAGCTTTAGGGGGAATACTACGATCAGAAAAAGTCATGAAATTCCCCTCAAAGTATCAGACCTCAGCACAGGGGCAACAGCAGAAGTTTTTAAGGTGTTTGATGGCAGGCATCACCTTGATTTATGATTTGTACTACCCTTTCCTATCTAATTATTAATCTCTCTTTCCCCAGAACCCAAGTATGGTGTCATTCCATACCCTACATGTAGGGAAGAACTTTTACGTGGGAGAAAGCTCTCAACAGATTGAGCAAGGCAAAGAACTACACATAACTTCTGCTTACCATGCTTCCATTACCAAAGAGGAGCTACCAGCTACTGCTGCACCCCACAGCTTCAGCCTTCTGCTTCCCACCACCTTGTTTAGACATCCACATGATCCATCCCATCCCTGGAGCCATTCAGGGTCAGGCTGGATGAGGCTCTGGGCAATTTGTTCCAGTTAGAGATGGCCCTGCCCATTGTAGGGATGTTGGATTGGATGAGCCCCCTGAGCAAGCAGCCACAGGTAATAGTGTGCAATGGTCACTGGTAAAGCTTTGGCACAGCTGAGGCAGGGAGAAATTTCAGCAGCAGCAGGCAGTAGGAGTGGGCTCTATCCCAAAAGGACATGGCTTTGTTTTCAGATGACAACCGAGATGTGGTCACAGGCAGAATGAAACACCAAGAGAAAAAAAACCCTGGCAACTAGTCTGGCTGCCTGTGGGAAAGCCTCTGGCTTGGCTCATTACACAGAAGCTACTCTTCCTCATGTGGTTCAGCAGTCCCACTGCCTTGCTTCTGCTGGGGCTAGGGCTTGATCTTCCCGCCCTGGAGAAACAGCAGGCAGCTTACAGCAGGAACTCCTTGGCTCTGCTCCTACAGCAACAGAGCTTTGCTCTCTATCTTCAGTTCAAGACCTAGCAGGAAAAGCCAAGCTGCAGCTCATGGTGGCCAAATGTTTTCATTACTGGTGCCAGATGCTGGTTGATGATATGGGTAGAATTCCATGATGATATCCCTTCTTGCCTGTAAGCGTCTGATGGCTGCTTCACACGCATGAGCACATCAGGAGATGTTTAACTTGGGCAGATTTACCAAGGACTAATTTTTCCTCCTTTTCCATTTCCTGGCTTGGGGCCACAGTATAGAAGAGTATGGGTCACATCACATCTTCCCATAGAACACACTGACCCAGGTCTTCATTTTTGTTCTAGGTACTTCCTCCCTCAAATCTTACACTACTCTGTAAAGCAGATTCCAGTAGCAAAATGAGAGGAGGACACATGAATATTTGTGCTGCAGCAGCAGTCAGCAGCCCAGCCAATACAGGAGGAGATAACGGGTCACTGTTCCTTTTCTCTCCACACTGCATCTCAATCGGGATTTTGGAGGTGAGAATAGGACCAGAAGGTATAAGGTGGTTTACAAATGGAATGGGATTTTATTGCTGGTTGTTGTGTTAATTGGTTATGTTATTTCTTCAAGACCTGTAGCCAGAACTGAGAGTTATAAAGGGGAGCTTGGGGCCTGGAAGATGAAGTTTGGATTTGCAAATTCTTATTTTAGAAGCTGTTTTTTAAAAATATTGGCTCTTCCATACTGCCAGCAGCCTTTTTGCCTGATGTCCTGATCAAAGTCCCAGGCTGTGCCGTAGTCAGAATGACAATCACAGATCTGTTTGAAGCCTTGCAAGTATCATCTCGTACCACAGATCAGTGCTGAAAGATGACTGCAGAAGGATGAAAGAGCTGACTAAGGGTGGTTATGTGACTCTTTGACCATAGGTTGCATTTGTTGCTTTGCATGCAGAGATTCTGCCCAGAAGAAGAGTTGTTGGGTCAAATGTCTCCAGTTAAAAGCTGTCAACTGGAGAAACATACCGGACCGCGTTCAAGAGCACTAGTGCTTCTGTGATGACTGATCAGATGACCAGCGTAATGGAAGGGGAAGAACTATTCAGATCAGTTCCAATATTCAATGAATAATAATATAGAATCATTTTGGTTGGAAAAGATCTTTAAGATCACTGAGTCCAACCATGAACCCAACTGTCCCAAAGCCACTGCTAAACCCTGTCCCTTAGCTCCAGATCTCCACAACTGTGAAACACAGCCAGGGATGGCAATTCAACCTGCTCCCTGAGCAGCCTGATCCAAGGATTGAGAATCCTTCACAGGAAGAAGTTTTTCCTCACAGCCAACCTAAATTTCCCCTGGTGCAACCTGAGGCCACTTCTTCTTGCCCTATCCCTTGTTCCTTGTGATAACAGAGCAACTCCCACCTCTCTATATCCTTCTTTAAGGTAGCTGTAGACAGTGATAAGGTGTCTCCCCAGCATCCTCTTCTTCAGACTAAATGCTTTTATCTATCTCTCTCTAGCAATATAAGGACAGGAAAAGTGACCTCAGAAAATTTATAACTTTTGTTCTGAAACCTTGAAACCACCTTGTAAATGTCCTTGGGGAAATAACTCCTATAGAAGAAGCTGGCAGAATTCTACAGGAAGGTTTGGCATCACAAAGAGGGCAACACTAACTCGAACTGATTATAATCTGGGAAAAATTCTGGCCTCAGAAGGGAATAAAGAAAAGTGGAGGAAACCGCCTACCTCCTGACCTTATTTTAAGGTCAGAAAAGCTATTTCAGTTTAAGTAGCAGAGATGTCCTTAACCAGCTGTGAAGTTAACACACGAGGGCATAGCGTATGGATGTTCTCTAAGGCTGAACTTGGCCCTAGCACCTCTTCTAACAACTCAAGATACTAAAAACTCAACCCGTTTACTGTCCCTCCTGGACTATAAAAGAATTGAGCATTGTTTCATAAAACTGAGTAGGCCAACAGCAACATTTCACAGCACAAAGAACTGACACCATTGGGATAAAAATACTGTGATGACTTTAAACATCGACTCTACATTCTCACAAATAGCACTAACCCCTTTCCAGGGTGCTGGTCCCTGGCAGAGCTATAATGAAAAAGATGAATGCAGCCTATAGTTTGGGCTTCCTTTGAACTCAAGAATTATATGAAATGGGGATGGAGAAGGAAAAAATTGAGCTTCCACAAAACACAAGTTCATTCTAGGGAAGATCATACCCCTGCACCTGAATGTCCTCTATAATTACTCACAGCTACCCAACCCGTTGGCCAAATGGGTGGGTGCTGGCAGCAGTAGTTAATCATCTGATTTATAGACACTCGAGTGATCAAAAATGGACTTAACTCAGCGGACTGGCTCAACTCCACGGTGGAAATTCAATCAGTGGAAAAACCTATATGAAAAGTGGAAGCATTTTCACAGAATCACAGAACATTAGGGACTGGAAGGGACCTTGAAAGATTATCCAACCCAATCTCCCTGTCACAGCAGGATGCCCGAGATCAAGTTGCACAGAAACACGTTCAGGTGGATTTTAAACATCTCCAGAGACATAGACTCCACAACTCCCCTGTGATTGTATCAGTCTAACAGAAGTAGATAATGAAGGATATCACAAAAACCACTTTATTAGCAGCCTTTCTTTAGGTATCCCCTGCCTAGTGCTCATGTAGCTCACAGCTGGGGAAGGCTGCTCACAAGGGCGGGGAACAATAGGACAAGGGGTCATGGTTTGAAGCTGAAAAAAGGTAGATTTAGGCTGGACATGAGGAAAAAGTTCTTGAATCTGAGGGTGGTGGATCCCTGGAACAGGCTGCCCAGAGAGGTGGTTGAGGCCCCATTTCTGCAGCCATTCAAGGTCAGGCTGGATGGGGCTCTGGACAATGTGTTCTATTAGAGGTGTCCCTGCTTGGTGTAGGGGTTTGGACTGGATGACATGTGCAGATATCTTCCAACCCAATACATCCTATGATTCTATATACCAAATTATACTTAGGGAATCCATGAATTCCAGTGACTCTGAGATCAGGAATCAGACTGAAGGAAAGACAAAATGAAACCGTTCCAGACGCCATCCCCCATATAAAGCCCAAGACTGGGTATGTTCCCGTGCGACATGATCTTGGTGATCCTGCTGTGGTGGGGGGATTGGACTAGATGATCTTTTGAGGTCCCTTCCAATCCCTAATTTTCTGTGATTCTGTAACTCCATCAAAATGGTGCAAACCTCACAGAGATGGAAATGCCCATGTGTTACTGGGTTCCAGTAACAGCTCAGTTCACAGCTAGTCTAAAAAAAAAAGCAACAAACCCCTTCAAAAGCTTGTAGAACTGCTGAAGCATCATACAAATTTGTACATTTAGAAGATTTTTAAAAGTAAAATATTCAGGGTTTATGCTCACCTGGGGACACAGGAGGGACAAGCTGGATCAGACCACATCCGGCTATTATTTGTAACAAACCCAGTAAAATGAGGCAAATGGCTTTGTTTAGAACAAAGACCCTATTTGCACCATAAGAACATCCTACAACAAAGCCCAACTCTCCTACTATGACATGAGATTGTTGGGAAAACTCATCACCCAGCTTATAACCAGTATTTGATGCTCAGTCAGACCTTTGAGGATCTACCATCAGAGGTCTGCTCCGGCTCCAGCATGGGGCTGGACTATCTGCTTGCTCTTTCCATGGCTCTCTCCAAGTCATGACTGAGGAGCAGAGGCTTATTTAGTCTTGTTAGCTCCAGCACTGCCATTATGTCAGTTCCTTCTGTTTTCTGGATCAGCGGCAACCTCCAGTTATTACCCAGTGGCCTCAGTCCAAAGTTGGACTTTCCAGAGGCTGCAGCATAAAAGAACAGAAGCTTGATGCTGGAGACAAGCCAGGAATCTTGGTTTCCAAATCAAGACAAAACTGCAATCACACATGTTCTTTTTCCTGTGAGAGGAATCCTGGTGGTTTTTTATGTGCTCAGTGTAGTTCTCATCAGCAGGGGCTTTTACACACAGGCTTGTGTTCACCACTGCCACTAGCCTTGGTTCTGGGGTGAAGTGTTGGCAGAATAAACATGGTCATTCTAAAAATGTACTAATATGTGCAGACACAATACTGAGTAAAACCAGTCTCCAACAGAACAAAACTGTCTGAACATCTCCCAGTGCTCTTTCATAAAGGGAATAATTGAGAATCATAGAATGGCCAGGGTTCAAGGAACCTTGAAGATCATCCAGTTACAACCCACCCCGCACAGGGAGGGACACCTTCACTAGCGCAGGTTGCTCAGAACCACAGCCAACCTGGCCTTCAACACTGCCAGGGATAGAGCAGCCACAACTGCCTTGGGCAACATCTTCCAGTATCTCAGCACCCTCACAGCAAAGAATGTGTTCCTCATGTCCAACTTCAATTTCCACCCTTCAAGCCTAGAATCCTTTCCTCTTGTCCTCTCGCTACCACTTGGTCAAAAGCCCTCCCCCAGCTTTCTTGTAGCCCCCTTCAGAGATTGTAAAGCTACTAGAAGGTCACCTGGGAGCCTCTTCTGTTCCAGGCTGAAGAACCTCAACTTGCTCAGCCTGTCCTCAGAGAGGAGTGCTCCAGCCCTCTGATCATTTGAGTTGCTCTCCTCTGGACACCTTCCAGGAGCTCTCTGTCCTTATGGTGGGGACTCCATGACTGGACCCAGTACTCCAGGTGGGGTCTCACCAGTGCAGAGTCAAGGGGAAGAATCACTTCGCTCAACCGACTGTCACTGCTTCTTTTGATGCAGCCCAGGACACGGTTGACTTTCTGGGCTGCAACCTCCTGTTAAACTGCTGCTCCACCACCACCCCCAAGTCCTTCTCCTCAGGGACGACTGAGGCAAACACTGCTGAATCCTCTTCTGGAAGACCAAATCCAAGCACTTCATGAAGAACACACCATGAACAAGCTGATTAGCAACATGGAGCTGAAAACCAACCAAAGGAGACTTTGGTTTACATTTTCACCTCCAAAAAAGGACTAAACCAGTAAATAAAGGCTTGAATGTCTTGAGCTAAAGCTTAGATTTTTTTAAATCAATATAAGTTTTTTGAAAAACGTCTAAAATTATTTGGGATGTGTTGTTATAGAGAAGAAATTAACATCTACCGTTTGCATGCACCAAGGGCAGGTCAACAAGTGAGCAGCAGAAAGATGTCCCCAAGCTTGGAGATTGTCTAGCTGCTCCTATGATCCATTTTTGTCCACTTTAACGAAAAAGTTATTGCAGATGACAATGAAAACGTTCCACTGCCTTTCGCACCGACACCCACAGCATTTTGAAATCCCTTGATGTGGGATTGTGTGCATCTTTTAAACTAATTACTCCTGCCAATGCAGTATTGAGATCCTGAAATGGGCTGAAGCAGTTCCTATGAAGGGACAGTGTTTGATTTTCTGTGTCAGAGGACCAGCTTCTGCCCATGCAGAATCACCCTGGCTTCAGGAGATGGGCATCAGAAATTGTCACTGCTTTATGCAATTAGACTGAGCCACAACTCTCTCTGCAGCCCTGAATCAGATTAATTTCCTTACAGAAAGAAACCCTGAGCAGCAGATTCATTTAAAATAACCATTTCAGCCTAGAGAAGAGAAGGCTTCAGGGTGACCTTATAGCAGCCTTCTGATATTTGAAGGGAAACTACAGGAAGGCTGGAGAGGGACTTTTTACCAGAGTGTCCAGTGATAGGACAAGGGGAAACCACTTTAAACTGAAGGAGAATAGGTTTAGCTTGAACTTAGGAAGAAATTCTTCAGTACGAGGATGGTGAGACTCTGGAATAAGTTACCCAGAGAGGTTGTGGACACCACCTCCCTGGAGATGTTCAAGACTAGGTTAGGTGAGACTTTGGCCACCTGGTCTCAACAAGAGGCATCCTTCGTGGCAGGGAGGTTGGATTAGATGATCTCTGAGGTCCCTTCCGACCTCAGCCATTCTATGATTGTATGGTTACTTCTTTAATTTTTTCCCCACCTCTGAGCTTCATCTGTTCAGTATAATTTCAAGGATTTCACAGTAGACTAGGTTGGAAGGGACCTCAAGGATCATCAAGTCCAACCCATTAAATTAAAAAAATAGTTTAAATGAGAATTCTCGGTTAAACGCTCAGGCAATGGTGGTTGCTTGGCGGATAAGCCCTCACTTCATTATCAAACGTTGAGCATCCAAGAGCTCCTTCTTCATGAAAACTTCTCATCCTTCAAAGGCTGATCTTTCCCTGGCAGCTGGCAGGTGAAGCAGGAGTAGGTGGGGGGTAACCACACCTTCAGCTGTGCAGTTGAACTAAGATTTGCCATCACTGAACGGTAAAACAGTGCAAAGACCAGACACGAGACCATCTCACTGCAAGGTATAGCACAGCTGACTGTGCATCGTCCACAGCCCATTGAATCTAGATGAGAGCACTGGCCTAGCATGACATACAAGCTGAGGAATTAGGTATTTTTCCCCTCTGATTAACAGCTCATGGAAAATTAGTAGGAAGGGGGGAAAAAAAAGCCCATAGAAGCTGTGCTACTTAACCACATCTCTCTTGGCAGGAAGATGTGAACATTGAAGGCAGAGATAATTTTACCTCCCTTGGGCATTAGCCACAGGGTGGTTTGGGGCGCATGCCTTTGATAATCACTGCAGTATCTCTTTCATGTCAGTGCACAGAAAATAGGGCCCTCATCAAAGAGGCTCCACTCAGGAAAAGAAACTGTTCAGCAGGCCTGATGGAGTTGAGCAATGCTGAAAATGAAATACCCTGCAGGGGCAGGATTAGAAGTGAGGTCAGCATTCACACACAGGGCAAGAGAAGATGTTAATAGCCCTCTGTACTGCCTCTGATGTTGGGATGGTTGTCGCTGAATATCCAGCATAGCCTTCTTGCTCTCCCTCTCCAAATGTTGCCCAAACATTCTGCCTTCTTGGCATAAAATATATGAGCTAGCTGGCAGCCAAGAGCTTACTGGTCTCAGCTTTTGAACTGCTATGGAGCTTCAATTACACAGCCTCACTGAGAATTACAATTGTTTTTCACAGAATCACAGAAAATTCTGGGTTGGAAGGGACCTTGAATGATCGTCTAGTCCAATCCCCCTGACAGAGCAGGATCCCCTACATTTGGTCACACAGGGCTCCATCCAGGCTGGTTTTGAATGTCTCCAGAGCAGGAGACTCCACAACCTCTCTGGGAAGCCCTTTCCAGTGCTCTGTCACTCTCACCTTGAAGAGGTTTTTTCTGATGTTTAGATGGAACTTCCTATGTTCCAGTTTGTGCCAGTTGCCCCTTGTCATATCATTGGATGACAGTGAGAAAAGCCTGGCTCCATCTTCCTGACACTGGGCGCCTCAGTTCCAGAAGGACACAGAGCTGCTTGAGAGAGCCCAGCGCAGAGCCACAGAGATGATGGAGTGGAACATCTCCGTGATGAGGAAAGGCTGAGGGAGCTGAGTCTCTTGAGCTTGGAAAAAAGGAAGCTGAGGGGTGACCCCATTAATGTTGATAAATACAGAAAGGGCAGATGTCAGGAGGATGGACCCAGTCTCTGCTCAGTGGCATCCAATGATAGGTCAAAGGGCAATGAGTGTAAGCTGGAACAGAGGAGGTTCCCCATCAGTGTGAGAAGGAACTTCCTCCCAGTGAGGGTGACAGAACACTAGAAGTGGCTGCCCAGGAGGGTTGCGGAGTCTCTTTCTCTGGATATGTTTAAAACCTGCCTGGCCATGTTCCTGTGTGACTTGATCTAAGGGATCCAGTGGTGGTGGGCAATTGGACTGGATGACCTTTCGAGGTCCCTTCCAATCCCTAATGTTTTGTGTTTCTGTGACACTTACCCCTTCCATATTTATAAAGTTTTTTTTAATCCTGACTTTGTCATAATATTCATCCCACCAGTAGATCCTTGTCCTTTATCTGAGCCACCAGGGCATTCAGCAAATGCTTGTGAAAGAATAAGACTCTTTTCCTTTGCCATCTGGACTCCTGTTTCCCCGTGCGCTTCAAAACAAGGGAATTGCTTTCTAATGACTCAGTTTTCTTTGCCTTAACCCTTTTTTAGAGAAAAATGATTTAATGTAATGACATAATTTCTCTCCTCATTGGTAATTAACACAAAATGAACCTTTCAGCAGAAGCATCTTTAGAAAGAGACATCTGGTTTTATCCTGAGCCGTTCAAAGGTCCTTAATAAAACTGGGCTCCCAGTAGTGATGGGCTGTGTTACCAAATTTGTCTTCTCATAGAACCATAGAATTATTTAGGTCTGAAAACACCTTTAAGCTCATCAAATCCAACTATTAACCCAGCACTATGGGTCACCCCTAACTCCCGTCCCTCAGCACTGCATCTCCACAGCTTTTCCATTGCTTCAGGAATTGGGGACTTCATCACTACCCTGGGCAACCTGGGACAGGCCTTGGGAACCCTTCTGGGGAGTGTTTCCTCTTATCCCATCTAAACCTCCCCTGGCACAACTTAAGGCTGTTTCATCTTGTCCTGTCACTTGTTATTTGGGAGAAGACACCAACTCCAACCTTGCTCCAGCCTCCTGTCAGGGAGTTCAGTGGGTGGTCTCCCCTGAGTCTCCTTTTCTCCAGTTCCCTCAGCTGGATTCAGATGCTCCAGATTCTTCCTCAGCTCTGTTGCCCTTCTCGGGACTGCCCCAGCCCCTCAGTGTCCTTCTGGCAGTAAAGAACCCAAACCTAAAATGAGGTGGCCTCCCAGTGCCCAGTACACGGGGCGTTGATTCCTGTCCTACTCTTGCTGGCGAGACCAGTGCTGATATAGGCCAGGATGCCATTGGCCTTCTTGGCTGCCTGGACACATTGCTGGCTCTGCTTCAGCTGCTGTCAGTCAACATCCTCAAGGACTTTTTCCACCAGGCAGCATGTCCTACCCTTCTGGACTGGCAGAGAAGCTTAAGAAGAGCTGCAGAGTGGGATAGGAACTGCTTCTGCAAGTTCTGCACAGAGGAACTGAGCACCATGGCCACAACGATTGTTCTTTCTAATAAGGGGCTAGTTTCTGTCCAGCATAAACCAATTCATTACTGGTCAGGAAACCTTGGCAAGCACTATGCTACCAGGCACAGTACTAAAACACAGGTTGGAGTCTGGTGTTGACAGCATCTGAGAGAGTTGGCCATTGCCTGGAGAGATCTGGGCATATATTTCTTGAACCAAATGCCAGCAACAATCTCACTTCTTGAGTTCATAGAATCATTCAGGTTGGAAAAGACCTTTGGGATCATCGAGTCCAACCATCAACCCTATTCTACAAGTTCTACAAGTTCACCCCTAAAACAGATTCCCCAACACTATACTGAAGTGACTTTTAAACACATCCAGGCATGAAGACTCAACCACCATCCTGGGCAGCCCATTCCACTGCCTGACCACTCTCTCCAGGAAGAATTTTTTCCTGATGTCCAGTCTAAACCTACTCTGTTGAAGCTTGAAGCCCTTCCCTCTGGTTCTGTCGCTGAGTACCTGTGAGAAGAGACCAGCACCAACATCTGTACAGTGTCCTTTCAGATAGTTGTAGAGAGCAATGAGGTCTCCCCTTATCCTCCTCATCCTCAAAGTAAACAGCCCCAACTCTCAATCTCTCCTCATAAGATTTCTTCTGCAGGCCCTTCACCAGCTTCATTGCCCTCCTCTGCACTCGCTCCAGCACCTTGATGTCTCCCTTGTACTGAGGTGCCC
>JAOXOE010030349.1:0-13202 GCA_028565055.1 Phoeniculus purpureus | reverse complement strand
CCCTGTTGAAGCTTGAAGCCCTTCCCTCTGGTTCTGTCACTAATGACCTGTGAGAAGAGACCAGCACCAACATCTCTTCAGTGTCCTTTCAGATACTTGTAGAGAGCGATGAGGTCTCCCCTCAGCCTCCTCTTCCTCAAACGAAACAGCCCCAACTCAGCCCAGGGGAGTTGTGGCGTCTCTGTCACTGGAGACGTTTAACACTGGCGTGGATGTGTTCCTATGCTGCTTGGTCTAGGTGATCCTGCTGTGGCAGGAGGATTGGATTAGATGATCTTTTGAGGTCCCTTCCAATCCCTAATGATTCTGTGTTTCTCTCAATCTCTCCTCATCAGATTGATTCTCCAGGCCCTTCACCAACTTTGTTGCCCTTATCTGCACTTGCTCCAGCCCCTCGATATCTCCCTTGTCCTGAGGTGCCCAAAACTGGACCTAGTACTCAAGGTGTGGCCTCACTAGTGCTCAGTACAAAGGGACAATCACCTCCCTCCTCCTGCTGGACTCACAGTTTCTAATCCAGGTCAGGATGCTATTTGCCTTCTTGGCCACCTGGGCACCCTGCTGGCTCACATTCAGCCTTCTGTCAATTAGAACCCCCAGGTCCTTCTCTGCCAGCCTGCTCTCCAGACACACCGCCCCAAGCCTGTAGCACTGCAGGGGATTGTTGTGACCAAAACGTGGGACCCGACACTTGGCTCTGTTGAAACCAATAGTTATTAATAAATCGTCCATGTCATCGTTTTGCTCAGTGTTGAATCTTGTTGGTAACGTGTGTGTGCTTTGAATTGCTTTAGGAAATCTATCAGTGGTGTGGCTCATCATGCAATAAATACGAGCGGCTGAAGGCTACTCAAGTTGCTATTGGCATTCGCGACAATGAACGGAATGGAAGGGCTAAATTAATTACCGTGGAAGAAGGGAGTGAACCGGACCAGCTCATAGAGGTATCATAACACACTTGCAATTTACTGACATAAATGGCACGAATAAAAAGGTTTTTACATCTCAGAAACTAAATAGAATTGGGCCCAAGCCCTGTGTGTTTTAGGGACTCCCAGATGTCAGATCTAGGACAGGTTTATAATACTCTGAGAATACTTTATCAACAACTAAATGTCTGCTTTTTCAATTAGTTATAAAGCGGCTGAATTCACAGGAGAGTTCATACCTGAACCACATATCACTTCCAGAATGACACAGAACTGCTGGAGAGGGTCCAGCGCAGAGCCACCAAGATGATGACAGGAGTGGAACATCTCCTTGCTGAGGAACGGCTGAGGGAGCTGGGTCTCTTGAGCTTGGAAAAAGGAGCCTGAGGGGTGACCCCATTAATGTTGATAAATATGGAAAGGGTGAGTGACAGGAGGATGGAGCCAGGCTCTGCTTAGTGGCATCTAATGATAGGACAAGGGGCAATGAGTGTGAGCTGCAACACGGGAGGTTCCACATCAATACGAGAAGGAACTTCTTCCCAGTGAGGGTGACGGAGCCCTGGAAGGGGCTGCCCAGGGGGGTTGTGGAGTCTCCTTCTCTGGAGACGTTTAAAACCCGCCTGAATGTGTTCCTGTGCAACTTGGTCTAGGTGATCCTACTGCGGCAGGGGGATTGGACTGGATGATCTGTCAAGATCCCTTCCAATCCCTAATGTTCTGTGATTCTGTGATCCTGGGGTTGTCACTAGAGGCTCTGCACAGGGTTTCAGATCAGCTCACGCGTGAGGTGCGACCGTTGATCATGGCAGCAGCACTTGGTGTCTCTTATCTGGTTAAGGTCCAGATGCGGATGTGAACTTGGACTAATGTGGCGCTGTCGCAAGGACAGAGGTGGCTGGCAGGAGGCTGGTAGGGATACACTGGCCTTGCCCATGGTCTGTCTGCCAGACTTTTTCAGCTGGCTGCAACTGTTGTTTTGTAGCAGCCTTGGCACACGACTGAGAGCAGGAAAAGCGCCAAGGCTGTGCTGTGATCTCGCAGCGTGTTGTGATTACCTCAGGGACTACATCTGCCATTGCTCAGCAGTGTACAAAAAAGTTTCTGCTTTTCTGTCCTGGGTTTTTCTTTTGTCTTGGTCTATATTATTTTCTGCTGGTTTGGACTTCTCAGGGTTGTTAAAACACAACAGAAAACCAGAGACAATCGTATAGGAAAGAAAAGAAGAACAAGTTTAATTAACTGAGTAAAGAAAGAGTTAACAGACAAACTGTGGCCAAAGCCTCCCCACTTCTCCTCCCACTATGTTTTCCTCTCCTGTTGAGGAAATGTCACGATTGTGATGATACTGATATTTTAAGAGAGAGAGAGAGAGGGGGGTAATGAATTGTCCGTAACCAGGTCTGTGTGGCAGCAGCACAGGTTTTGCTGCCGCAAGCTGCTCCTGCAGCCATCCGGAAGCCCGAGAAAAGAATATCCTCTGCATACCAGGGTTACCAGAAAGAATATCTAGCTCTGTAAAGAGTCAGGGGTCATCCCATGACATTTTCCTTTTGGATTGCAAATACAGAGGGAAGAAAAGTGCAGGTAGGTTCATGGCTTTTATTGGCACTACTGTAATGAGCCTGATCTGAGTGAGTTCAGAGTCACAGGACATTAGGGATTGGAAGGGACCTTGAAAGATCATCTAGTCCAATCCTCCTAGTTTTCCACAGCCAGGGCTTCTCACCTGCCTCGTGCTGGGTAGCTTTTGGAAGTGCTGTTTCGTAACTGGGTTTGCAGCTCAAGCAGTGCCTGTCCCAGTCCAAGCTCAAAAATGCTGCTAGAACAGGAGCACAGTTAACCTCACAAGCAAATAAATCATTAGCAAAATCAGTCCCTACTCCTGCTCAAAGTGCCATCAAATCCTGGTGCTCCTTGTTCTGATTTCTCCCTTCTCCCACAGAGTTGTTTCTTGACCTGCTGCAGCACTTGCCTGGACTGACTGCTCTGAGACCACCCTTGCACTTGGTTCTTCCCTCCACATCAGGAAGGACAGATTTTTGCTCTCTGACCATTGAGGTGCTGGAGTGGGTACAGAGAAGGGCATTGAAGCTGGTGAAGGGCTTAGACAGTGAGTCTGATGAGGAGTGGCTGGGGGAGCTGCAGCTGTTTAGCTTAAGGAAGAGGAGGCTGATGGGGACACCTTATCACCCTCTACAACTACCTGAAGGGACGTTGTAGAGAGGTGGGTGCTGGTCTCTTCTCACAGGTCATTAGTGATAGAACAAGAGGGAACAGCCTCAAGCTGTACCAGGGGAGGGTTAGGCTGGACATTAGGAACAATTTTTTACAGAAAGAGTGGTCGGGGTTGGAACAGGCTGCCCAGGGAGGGGGCTGAGTCACCATCCCTGGAGCTGATTAAAGATTGTTTAGATGCAGTGCTTAGAGAGCTGGTTTGGTGGTGACCTTGGCAGAGTAGGGTTATTGGTTGGATTTGATGATCTCAAAGGTCTTTTCCCACCTGAATGATTCTATGATTAGCAAAGTCAGTAGTGCCTGCATCCAGGCTGGCATTTCCCAGCCAGCCCTCTTTCCTGTTGGTAGCTGGAGAACTGCAGGTGAGGTAAACTGGTCTGACAAGGGTGGTTGCTTGCTCCCAATTACCATTTTTAGCAAGAAGCAGGAGCAAGGTAGCACTGCTTGAACAGTTTGTCCGAGGGAGAGTTCTGTCTGGAGCATGCTGTCGGGCTGGATGAATTACTGTGGCAGGCCAGCGAGATACAGCTGGCTTGCCCTGGGGAAGGAAAGTGGCTGGAGGCTGGGTCTGTGGGTTGTTTTGACAGCAGCAAGCCCTGCTGTGGAACACACAGTAACTGCCCCATGCTCACGCTCAGGAAACCCAGGCTGTCCGCAAAGGTCACACCTGCAGTTGGTGCCCAGGTCTGTAGGAATCGCTGGACCTCTTCAAGACACAAACTTTCTGTGCAAGGGCATCAAAAGTGTTTAATCTACCTGATTTCACCTCTGTGTTTGCACTGTAGGTGAGGTGCTGGCTTGTAGGTTTAAATAAGCAGTGCTCTATAGGATGGCTGCCTTGGAAATGTGAAAATAAATGGACCACCTTGGACAAACTGCTGCTGATGCTGCTCAAGAGCTGTAGCTGGCCATTGCAGTCCCAGCTGCCAACTCTGCTCTGAATTTCACTGGTAAACAGCTGAATAGAGTCACTTATTCTGCTGGATCTTAGGTCTGAATGTTCAAATTGTGCTAAAGGGACTTTTTCATCCGTGTGGGGCCAATCCAGAAATAACTCTTGACTCAGTTTGGTTGCTCTACAGTGACCACATCAGGGTTAGAGCTACAATGCTGCTTTGTTTTTCCTGTAACCAAAGGGAAGGCTAAATATATTGTTTTAAAGCTAAGCTAGGACCAAGATCTTCTAGATTAAGTTACCACCAAACACTGCATTGATGCTCCTGCTTGTCCTCATGACTGCTTGGGCAGAGAATCTCGCAGCACTGCACAGGACATCACTGAGATCTGAGAGTCTCCTCTGGAGACATTTAAAACCTGCCTGGACATGTTCCCATGCGACTTGGTCTAGGTGATCCTGCTGTGGCAGGGGGATTGGACTGGATGATCTTTTGAGATCCCTTCCAATCCCTAATGTTCTGTGATTCTGTGAACTTTTATCCAGTTGTTCTGTGCCTGGTTTTGATAGAGTTCCAGTGGCTGTACAACAGGTGGGTGCAAACTCCCTTCTCATAAAATTCTTGTGTAAATATTCAGCCTGTTTACACATTGAGCAACAGAGGGAACCTCTTCCTCCTTTCTGATGACTCACTCAACCTTCCTCCTCTCTCCTTTTTCTTTCAAAGTCTCAGCAATGCTTGATGCTGAGAGTTCCTGAGTGCCATTGTTTTCAGAGATCATTGGTTTTGCCTCTGGTGTGACTAGATACTACAAATGTACGTATGGGAGTGGTTTGATCATATTACAGCCAGCCACAGCTCTCTACCTCTGTAACAGGAAAGGGACTAGCAGCACTACGCTACAGTAAGTCAGTCATGTGGATAAAAATCTCAAGAACACAGAAAATGTAATCACAGAATCACAGAACATTAGGGATTGGAAGGGACTTCAAAAGATCATCAAGTCTAATCCCCCCACCACAACAGGATCTCCTAGATCCAGTCACACAGGAACATGGCCAGGTGGGTTTTAAACTTCTCCAGAGAAGGAGACTCCAGGTGGGTTTTTCAGTGCAAAGGCTCTTCTCTGAAGGAGCTGAGCAGGTTTCTGCAGTCTCTGTTTCAGTCCCAGGGATCACTGCGTAAAGCTCAAGGAGCAGCACATGCCGCCTAAGTTTAGTACCTGCTCCTGTCCCAGAGCTAGTACGTAGGACCTGCCATCACAACTCTAGAAAGGCAAAACCTGCTGTTTCTGCTCTCATAGAGCAGCAGTTCTTGTTTCCTTGCTTTTGGCTGTATTAAGAGGTTAAGTTGTGCTAAGGTGAGGTCTGTTTGTTTTGTATACAGGGGAGCAGAGGAATGGTGGGAGTGAGGCAGGATTAAGAGGGGTAAATTCTGCAGAATGCAAACCCCAGGCATTTCTTAGGGATTAAACAATTGTTTCACTGTGGAGCTGGTACACAGTCTCACACAAATGCTACAAGGTCATAAGCAAAGAACAGCGTGTAACTGTCACGGTCACAGAATCACAGAACATTAGGGAGTGGAAGGGACCCTGAAAGATCATCCAAGCCAATCCCCCCACCACAGCAGGATCATCTAGATCAAGTCGCACAGGAACATGTCCAGGTGGGTTTTAAACGTCTCCAGAGAAGGAGACTCCACAACGCCCCTGGGCAGCCCCTTCCAGGGCTCTGTCACCCTCACTGGGAAGAAGGTCCTTCTCATGTTGATGTGGAACCTCCTCTGTTCCATGACCCTTACCTCCAGTCTTGGGGCATTTGGAAGCCCCTTGGTACTAGAGGTCATGAGTCTAACCAGATTTATAAACACGTTTACACTCTTGTCACCATGGATGCAGGAAGGAAAAGCCTAAACTGGTTCAAAATTCTGCCATTGGGACTCGCTGCCAGTGTCTGGGTGCTGCATCTAAAGAGGATGTGAAGGTCTGCTCTATCTACAGATCCACTGAAGGCCACAGAAATCCTTTGCCGATGGCAATGAGAGGCACTTTGAAGCATCACAAGTGCTGCCTTTAATTTTCTTTTCCAAAGATCAGTGTTAATGGAGAATATACTGAGTGTGGGTTTGGAGACCAGCTCTGCAAACTGTGTCTGGTGCTGCTGCCATGAGACCAGCTGTTGTCTCCAGCACAAGCCAGACCGGATCTGAATGACCTGCTTGGTGGCTTTTATTGCAGTGACATTTCTCCCAGTGAATTGGAACTGTTTGATCTGTATCTGGTTTCTATGGGCTCAGGGTCTTCCTTCCTCCCTGAGGAAGGTGCTGTGCTGTGGGTTCAAGGTCTTCCTTCCTTCCCGAGCCCATGACACAGCAGAGAGCCATGGGACTGTGAGCTCACCACTGCTGCTTCTCCAGCTTTTGACTTAATCTGAGTTTGGGCTTTTCATGCTGGGGGTGTCTCTGAGATGCACCCATTTGTTTCTAATGGGAAACTGGAAAGGGAAGAGGCTTCAAGCCAAAAATTAACCTTTCCAAGCACATTCAGTCAGGCTTATGAGAAGAAGTAAAACCTCTCCTCATGCTTCATGACATCAATAGCACCCTGGAAATTACGCCACGCCTAATGACCAATTAAAGAGCATTAAACACTGTTAGCTAATCAATTTACTAGGCATTGTGGTGCTTCTGCTGATAAACACATAATCATATAGGTCAGAGTCAACGATCTTAAAAGTCTTTTCCAACCTCAATGATTCTACAGTCCTGTGATGATACGATTCCATGATTTTATGATTCCATGATTTTATGGCTCGATCGCAGAATGACAGAACACTAGGGATGCTCAGGGACCTCGAAAGATCATCTAGTCCAATCCCCCCTTCCAGAGCAGGATCACCTAGACCGTGATTCTATGCCTCTATGATTCTATAATTCTGCGATTCTTTGACATTATGACTCCGTGACTACGACTTGCTCGTGGGGTGTTATCTCAGGTAGCCAACAGCAGCCCCCCCCGCAGCTCAGTGCAGCAAATCCCACTTGCTGTAGAAACCTTTCGTGAAAACAACCCCCACACCGACATTCCCATACAGCTCTTCAGGTTGTTTCCTTTTGCCACCAACGTGTGGCCCCTTGCCCCCCCCTCCCCAAACCACCAGCAGCAGGGCTGTGTCAGAGCCTTGGCAAGGGCTTCCCATGAGGTTCAGCCCCTTTAGCTGCAGATGCAAAGTCAAGCCGGCTGCGTGCGCGGCTCCAGCGCGCTGAGCCCACTACCCCTGGGCACAGCCAAATGTTTCGGCAGCTGCCCTTTTGTCCCGTTCCTTAAAAAACAAACAAAGAGGCAGCTACAAATTAGTGACCTAAATTTACGGCAAAACCTGCACCGCCCTTCCCAGAGCAAACAGCCCTAAAAGAACAGATGTGAAAATAGTGTCTTGTGCTTGGGGAGGCAGAGCGAGCCGAACGGCTGCTGTGCAGAGACGTGCAAGCTCGGGCTGGAGAGAGGAGGGCGTAGAACAAACAGCATCTCACCGAGCCGCCCCGCGAACGCTGTCACCTGCCAGCGGTGCCTCGTCCGGAGCAGCGACCCTCAGCCCTTTCTGCCTCCCCCCGAGCTCCCAGTAAACTCTCTCCCTTTCAGCCTCTCTTTACGTTCCCTCGGGAGACGAACCGGAGCGAAGCGGATCGTGTCGCCAGCACCGGGCGCTGCAAAGCCCCTCGGTGCCCCTTAGCCCGGGAGAGCCGGGCTCCGGCGGCGGCTCCGTCTCATCGAGCGATCGAGGGACGCGCTCGTCCTTCCTCACCGAGCTTTGTCACCCTGCTCGGTGCCGAGGCACCGGTAATTATGCACGAGAAGCCTATGCAAAACCCCCCCCCCCCCCTACGAGGGACAGAAGCTTCGGGGGCTGCACTTACTAACTGGCTTTTGGATCAAAAGCAGAGCACGGCGGGGGCCGCCGGCAGGGACACGACGGTGCCGGCCGAGGCAGGAGCGGCGCTGGGTCACGGCGAGAGGAGCGAGAAGGCGCCTCCCGCTTTCCCCGCTCGGCGAGCGCCTTGTGTTTACACCACACCACATTGTATTTCCAGTCCTACTCAACGCTCTAATATACATTTTCCTGTCAGGCATCTTGGCAATCGGGTACCCGGCTCGCAAGATGGACTGAGAATTCCACAGGTGGACTGATTAGTGGGTGGCATTTCTGAGCTCCAGCAAGCTGTTAGCATTATGTCTGTTTGCTTTAGGTACAGATGTGAAGTGATTTGACAGTCAGTCTCCGAGTGTGTGTGAGGACTTGGGCTTCTTTTCTGGTTTTTTCTTGCCTGTTTTTTTTTTTGGATCGTCCCCCCCCCTCCTCGGCATGTCAAACTCTTCTTAGAATACAATCCCTACCCGTCTGCTTGTCCATTGAAAAACGCTCCCCTCCCCTTCGCTGCAGCCAATCTGATGTGCCATGCATTATTCAGGAGATATAATTTCTACGTGTCAGGACCGGCTCGGGGGTTCTTTTCCCCTCCCGGTCCCTCCTTTGAGGACCACAGCTGCTCACGACCGATGGCCCTCGCTGGCCGCTGGGGGTTTATCCCAACTCGCTTCCTTCGGGCAGCTTGTCCGAGCGCGAGTTTCCCTTAAACAAAAGCCACAGTCGTAAGCAAATGGTGTTTGACAAGTGGAATTTTCTGTTGACTTGCTCATTTCATTTCCTCCTTTTGGCAGGAACACTTGGAACTTGGTTTCTTTGCAGTTACTATGAGCCCAGAATAATAACTCCTAAATCAACACTGAGGAGGTGGAAAGGTACAACAACACAAACACTCAGTAACAGTCAGGACAGCGACATGGAAATACGACTTGACATGCAGAATCACCACAAGCGGTGCATAATTTATTGGTTGCACCTTGTCACGGGAATGATGAGCTCTCAGCTAGAGGAATTATATTTTATATATTTCACAACTCCGGGGGAAAAAATATAAATATTATATATACAAACTGCATTTACAGCGTCTAATGGATAGAGCAAGATTCCTGCTTCCAGTTAGTGGGAAAGTTGTGTGTGTCACCCAGCAGCGCTGTCTGGAACCGGGCAAGCCTGGCACAGAGGAGGCAGGAGGGTGGTGATGGTGGTGGGGGGGTGTGTGTGTGCAGCTCTGCAGCATGGCTCGGCTGCTCAGGTGGACATGGTTTGCTTAGAGCCTCTCCACTTCAGCCCTACCACCATCCAGATGTGGGCAGGCAGATGTTTTGTGCTGAGCTTTAAAGCCGAGCTCGGTTACGGTGCAAGTTGGGAAACAGCCTGTATGCGAAGCTGCAGCGTGTGAGTAATGACTTGTGGTGGGAGAGGCAGGCAGCACGTCTGAAAAGTGCTTGTTCCTCAGCATCGCTAAAGCTTTCCATCAGATGGAGTCCCAAGCCTCTCCCTGACTGGGCACAACACGGCGGCTTCCTTCTCCTCTCCTCACCCTACTGGTTTCCAGCCCCAGAAGAGCTGCGTGTTCTTGGTCTGGAACCACCCCTTTTTCCAAGCTGCGGCTGTTTTCCTCCCTCTGTTTGAATCGCTGGGTGAGCAGAGCACCGATGACCTGGGCTGCTTCCTCCCTCTGGCTGTCATTCAGGAGAGCAGCCACAGCACCCTTCGCTGAAGGACGGTGGCTAGGTCTGGGAGAAGCACAAGCAGGAGGACCACCAGCTGCTCCACCAGCAGCCCTCACTCAGCTGGGTGGTTGAAATGCACAAAGTAAACGCACAAAACATCTCGGCAATCGCCCTGCCCAGGTTCCATCCTATTCGAGCAGGTCAGTCAGCTAAAAACTCAATTTCCTCTGCTTTAAATAAATAGGAAAAACATTGAAGCTCTTAGATTTCTGCTGATCACCTACTGCAGCACCCAATTTACCACCCAGGAGTCAAAGCTTCCTCTGCGTAGAAAAGCTGTTTCTCCAAGTGCCTCGTTTTTGGAGTTAAGAAGAAACGTGTCAGAGGAGACACAGCAGCTCACTCTAAATGAGAAGCACGGGCTCTGCTCGGTGCGTGCTGGTACCAGCAACAGATTTGTCTACATCACCTTCTGCAGCCAGGAAAAGTTGCTGCCATGCATTTGCCATTTGAGTTGTGAGCTGGTTTCATGCTGCTTAAGGAAGAGCTTAAGTTGGAGTAAAAGCAGCTCCCACATCAGATTCAACCACTAACAAAGCCTTGAGCACCACAAAGATGCAGCAGAAAGGTGCCTTCTGTAGAGCTGAGAAGAAAAACCCTTCAGCAGGAAGCTGACGGCCCTGCCCCTGGTTTAAACGTTCTCAGGGCTCACCCTGGTTACGACACACACTTTGCTTTATTTTCTCCCTCCAGACCCAGAAATGTGTTTATCATCCTGCTCTGGGCGATATACATGTCACCATTTCCCTGTGATTTACAATTAAATCTTATCTCACGAGTGGAAATGATTTCTGAGCTGTTTCTAATGGGAATGTGATGGAGACCTATGACTACACGCTCCATTTGTTATGTCACTTCTGTCTTCCGACTGCTTATGAGGTTCCTCTCTGTTAGAAACAGAGAACTCTTCTGTTAATCTCATATTTTTGATGACCTCAGAAAAAGAAGTAGGAGTCACAGAACCATGGAATGGTTGGGGTTGGAAGAGACCACCAAAGCTCATCCAGTCCATCCAGCCCCGCCTGCAGTGAGCAGGGACATCTCCAGCTGGAGCAGGCTGCTCAGAGCCTCATCCAACCTGACCTGGAAGGTCTCCAGGGGTGGGACATCTAACACCTCTCCGGGCAGCCTGTTCCACAGTGTCTGCATCCTCACTGTAAACAATTTCTTCCTTCTGTCCAGTCTAAATCTCCCCTCTAGCTATATTACTCCCCCTAGACATTTAACCAGGCTGAGCACACCCAGATGTGACCCACCAGGAGTGTTTGAAGGGCTGTGAGAAGAGATGAAGGTGAGTGCTGAGGGCTGTGGTTGTGGGATGCAGGGCAGGAGGATCTACATCTCCCCATCCCTGGCTGCCTCACCTTGGCACTGGAGTGCCAGGAGTCTGACAGACAAGTTCCTTATAAGATCCAGGTCTGCCTTTCTGAAACCAAAACTATTGACCTTATCAGTCAGGGCTGATAAGGTTCAGTTAGTGGTTCCCCAAGAAGGAGGGATGCTGAGGTAGGACGTTCAGTTAGTGGTTCCCCAAGAAGGAGGGATGCTGAGGTAGGACATTCAGTTAGTGGTTCCCCAAGAAGGAGGGATGCTGAGGGCAGTGGCGCTGTGCTAAATGCCCTGCTTAGCCCTTGGCATCCCTGGTGCGTGGCTGGAGTCCAGATCTCTCTGCTCAGTGCAGTCGTCTCTTGCTGTGCTGCTTATTCACACATCCCAGCTCGCTCCGTCTAGCTGCCTGGGTATCTCAGCCAGGAGAGCTGGAACACCACAGGCTCCACAAGCCCACCCAGACCATGGGCTCCAGAGTGCACAGGGCTGCCTCTGCCTCCAGAATTAATATCTCAGCTAGCTAAGTTCAAGCAGGCAGGGTTTCACCCAGGGGTGCTGTGATCGCACCTCCGACTTGCAGCGCCCACTTACCGTGTGAACTGCACATCGAGGTACGGTGCTCGCCCAGCAGAAGACAATGTCTGCCTGCACAGCAAAGAGGGTTGGGGTGGGACAGCGGGGAAGCAGAACCCTTCTGTCAGAGGCTCACAGGCACCTCTCCATGCTGGCAGAGACCTGGCACAGTCAGAGAAGCTGCATTGCTCAGCCAGAGAGCACAAAACTCGTTTCACGGAGGTGGGACAACCCACCTGGGCAAGGTGAGGCAGGGAGCTGGCACCGCAGAGCCGCTCGCGAGCCCGTCCCGGCGAGATGGCACCGTTCAGGCACCTGTGCAGGTCAAACCTGGGTTTGCAGGCGGGTCACCTCTCCTGCCTCTGCGCAGCTCTCCTGCGGGCAGTTTTGCCTGCGCCCGGCGTGCTGCTGGGCTGGTTGGGGTTGCGTTCTCTGCCTCCAAACCAGTGGCACTTGCTACCGGGTGGGTTGGTTTTTTTTTTGGAAATTATTTTGTTTTAAAGTGCGAATAGCTGCAACAGAAGCCATCAATTAGCACAAGCAAACGGGGCCAAAGTCCTTCCTTCCTCCTCCCCCACAGCATATTGTGAGCAGAGCTGCGCTCTCCTGCTCGGGAGGCTGCTGGAGAGGCTCCGGAGCTGAGCGGTCCCACCGCCGCCTTTGCATCTGCTCGAGCACGGCCAGTCCCCCCAGCGCGAGGGAAGCAGGATGGGCTTCCAGTGCTGGCACTGGGACAGCGGGAGCGAGACCAGCTCAACAGCAGCAGCAAAAGGAAGGCTTTTTTTTCGCTGGTTGTTTCTTGCCTCCCCTTTCTGTTCCAGAGAGCCTTCCAGGGCTAAGGGAGGTTGCCAGAGGTTGCCCGGGTGTTTTTTCCGAGCGCCGTTCCCCTTTCCCAGCGTTCGAGGAGCTGCAGAGGGAAGCCCCTCCAGCAGCTTTGCTTAATTACCCTGATCTGTGGAGAGGCTACAAAAGCCTCTCTGCTGAATAGTTTGCAAACCGGACCGTGAGTGCCAGAAGATTCCTGTTGATTAGGCGGTGCAGAGTATTAATTAGAACATAGATTGTGTGCAGGGGCTTTACCGTAAGTTTGCTGCCGCGTGGTGTGGGCATGTCTGCTCCTTTCCACATCGCTTTTGCTCCCAGAGAACCAGTCCTGTGCAGCCACGACCAGCTTCTAACCCAGTTTCCATCCAGCAAGGAGGAAGCTGAATTGAGTTCCCTCTTGTGATGGTTTTCCACGGCAAAGCGCGAGGGTGCTGTGATGGGCAGGTTTGGGAAACGTGTGGCCCATTGGAGGGGACAGTTATTCCCCACCTCTGTTTGGCTTCCTTCCTAAAGCAGGATTTGTGGTTTATTATCCATATAACCATGTATTTTTTGCTTTCCATAGCCCTTTTATGCTCCTCCAGCACAGAGCAACGAGGATGATGAAGGAAGAGGAGCACCTCCCTGATGAAGAGAGGCTGAGGGAGCTGGGTCTCTTTAGCCTGGAGAAGAGGAAACTGAGGGGTGACCTCATTAATGTTGGTAAATATGTGAAGGGTGGGTGTCAGGAGGATGGAGCCAGGCTCTGCTCAG
>JAOXOE010030348.1:0-13203 GCA_028565055.1 Phoeniculus purpureus | reverse complement strand
AGTGAAGAACTTTCTCCTCACCTCAAGCCTAAATTTCCCCTGGTGCAGCTTGAGGCTGTGTCCTCTTGTCCTGGTGCACTCAGTTCTTCACTTAGCACTTGGACAATGAAACAGAGGACAATCACACAGAATTATTGAGGCTGGAAAAGACCTCTAAGATCATCAAGTCCAGCCTATGACCTAAAATCACCAGTTGAAATCACAGCAAAGAACATTACAAACATTAAAGAAACAGACTTGAACTCCAAACACGGTTGAGAGATTACCTAAAAAAATACAAGTTCTCTCTATCATGCACGGCTGCAAATAATACACACACAAATAGAATGGGGAACAAATCAGTGAAAGCTGTAAATGCTAACTAAACTTCTTCCCATTAAACACCCAAAGCACATAAAGCTCACTTGCAAAATGGCAAAGCAACACTATCAACATAAAACAAAATACTGGAACACTCCACCTAGTACCTGCCACGCTACATTCACACTAAAGAAATAATATTTCCCCCAGTTACACCCCACCTTGAGAAATAACTCCTTCTGAATCAAAGTGTCAGTGAGAAGACAGATGACAGATCATTTGCTCATAATAGCTTGCGATCACCCCTGTGGCTTCCTATGGCACATTTTGTGGCCTTGTTGAACTGGTCTGTGGCTATTTCTGCCCTGAATTTTCTGTCATTAGTTACACAAACCTAAGTTTGGAAGATTCTAGCACAAACAGCACAAACTGTAGATTTTTGTTGTTTGATTATTTCACTAGGGTGCCTTTCTATCAGAGAACAGTGCTGCAGAAGGAAACCTGCAAATTTCAGCATTGCTAACTGTGGACAGCAGGAAAACTCACAAAGCTCAGAGTTGCTGACAGACTGCAGAACTGTGAAAATTTGATGGACATCTAGCAGACAGATTAGACACAGAAACCAGGTAGAAGTCCAGTGGTCTCTGTTATCATGAAAAAGACCTGGCGATGAGGCCAAAGGAGAAATGTGAAGCAGGGTCAAGATCGCACACTCTCATTCTTCCTTCATCACCGAGGACAAAACAAAAGTATGTTTTGCACACCAATTCAAGAATAATGACACAAAAGATAATCACCAACACAGAGACATCTTTACCACCAACACACCTGGAGAAATAGTAGGAAACAAGGTATAAATATTACCGTTATAATACATCTTATTTGGAGATCAGACCTGTAGTACCCACAAGCAGGGTCAGATTTATGGGTTTGTTATCACTCTTGCCCCCAAAGATGGACCTTCTGGTAAGATCTGTGACCTCTGCTGCACTCTTTCTCTCAGAATATTAAGCTTTTGCACACAATTGTAGTTTAGTTCATAGGAGCTAAAACTATCCAATACTTAGAATATTTATCTCCAGCAAGCTTAAAACAATCTGTATGTGTTGCACATAAACAAACTGTACTGTTTGTGCATCTGACACCTTGTACCATCAACCAGACATAAAGCAAAAGATGTTCATGTATCTGGTATCAGACCTATAGTCTTGTAATATAAAAAGTTGTGCCACTCGTGCACCTCACATGCTTCTTAAAAGCAATCAAACTACAGCAGACAAGCTGTTTGTGTACATTCTGTGTCAGGCCCACAGCTGCAGATCTCATGAAATGCAACAATCAGTCCAACAAATTCCAGATGCATGCTATTCTGAACTCCTTGAAACACTTGGGGTTCAAGCACCCAGCATTATGCCAAAGAGTTATCAGACAATAGCCGCCAAAAGGGTCTCAAAAGGACAGTACTAATGTGACCTAACATTATACAAATAGACTGTAACATCTTTTGCTTATGATACAAAAGAAAGTTAAAAACTGCTGCATCCTGTCAGAGCAACTCAATGCAGCAGCATTAAGGATTCTGAAGGAAAGGAGCTCTGTGATGCTTGCTATTTAGCAAGACAACATTAACTAGGTGAGGAGGAAGGACAGACAACAGAAAAGCAAATGAGAGCACTTCTAAAATCCCCAATAGACAATACAAAGTTGCAAAGATGACAAATGCACAGATGACAAAAAACAATGAAGCTGCACTTTTATGCTATGTATCCTAAAATCAGGTGCAGAACATTACCCATCTGGTTCTGTGCACCCAGCTGACAGGCCATGTAAGCACAACAATTGTGCTTTTGGGATGGTTTTCAAATTATCACTCCTCCCTCCTTTTTTAATCAAGAATGGAATGTTTCTTCTCTCCGTATTGTCCATGTTTTTTGTCAAGTACTAAACAAAATGTGTTCTTACCTATCAGATAGGATCACTTTGTATGTTTTCTTCTCAAGAATGGAATGTTTCCTCTCTCTCAATTGTCCATGCTTTTGTCAAGTGCTAAATAAAATATGCTCTTACCCATCAGACAGGGTCATTTTCTGTTTTCTTCTCAAGAATGGAATGTTTTCTTTCTCTGTATTGTCCATGTTTTTTGTCAAGTACTAAATACAATGTATTCTTACCCATCAGGCAGGGTCATTTTCTGTGTTCCAGGAAACCTGATGGAGCAGATCATCATTCTGTGTTCTATTATGCAACACATGCAGGATAACCAGGTATTCATCAGCATCTGTACATGAAGGGCAAGTCCTGTTTAACAAACCAAATCTCCTTTTATGACAGGATAACGTGCTTGGTGGATGAAGGAAAGGCTGTGGATGTTATCTACCTTGACTTTAGTAAGGCATTTGACACTGTTGCCCACAGCACTCTCCTGAAGAAACAGACTGCTCTTCCCTCGGATGTATATATGCCTTGCCAGGTAAAAAACTGGTTAGATGGCCTAGTCCAAAGACGTGTGGTCAGCAGAGTTAAATCCAGTTGGCAGCAAGTCACCAGTGGTGTTCCTCAGGGGGCTAACGTTTAACAACCTCCCTGCACAGGGAAGGGATTGAGTCATCATCCGTGAAGGTGTTTAAGAGAAGGGGAGATGTTGCGTAGAGGCAGGCACATGGTGATGACAGGGTTAGGTTGGACTTGACGATCTTGAAGGTCTCTTCCAGCAAAAGCATTTTATGATTCTATGTCTTCTTCTCACATGGGTTCTTAAATTTCATACAACAACATGTAGCTGGACAAGTATACCATATACTAAGAGCACAAAATCTCATTTATCTAGCTTACCTCTTTTGTGCTTGTACTTGGTTACTTCACAGCTGCATGTCTGCATCAGTGCAGCTACTGACTGTTATGGCATCACATCTACAACCCTTTTCCTGGTTGCTTATTCCCACTGCTTCTTCTACAGTGACTGCAGAGCTTTAGTGATCCTGCACCAATCACCTGGACCATCTAATGACAGAAAAAATGGGAACGGAAGAGGGAAGGAAGAGAAAAACCCCTTTGGCTGGCTTAGCATGGTTAAATGGCTCAGCAACAACGAACAGATTGTGATGGTGGCAGGACCCGAGCAGCCAGTGCTGATCACTATTTCTAACGGAAATTGTGTCAAATGCTTGTCACCAGAAAGCTTTAGCAACACTGCCTATTGTTTCAGGCTTGTATCTCAGCCTTCTTCCAATCCTCCCTAGGACTAAAAGCTTTATTTCTCTATTTGCAGTTGGTCAGCAACAAGATTTACTACTCAATGCCTGACCTCCTTCTGCCCTCTCCATCTCCAAGTTTTCTGATTTTCATTGCTTATGAATTTGCTTTTGACCGTCAGCAGAGCAGAACCACAACTCCCACCTCAAAACTTCAGAAATCACTAAACCATCTCTGGAGATCATGTTGTCCAGCTCTCCATTTGAAGCAGGATCATTGCCAGTATCAGACAGACCACTTCACTAAACTGTGTAAGCATCTGTGAGTGATATATGTAATAAAGGAGCGGCAGAAATGAGATGCAGGTCGTAAGAGCAAGCCCAAGGTCAGACAGACTAAAGTGAGTTTTAAAATGCAGCACAGAAGGGAGGACTTGGGATGGAGCAGCCACAGCTGCAGGAGGTACACCCTGCACCCTACAGAGAACAGCACAGGACAACAGCACATCTATCTGCTGTATGGTCACACAGGAAAACGAAATGCTGCAGCATGAAAAGCAAAACAGTTTTAAGTGCTCCTTACGGAAACCACAACGAAAAGCTGAGCGCCAAATGTTTCCAGTACGTGACACGTGCTAGAAACACACAGTGAACTGCTGTTCTCTGGAAAGTACAACAAAATTCATGTTTAGGGAAAAGAGATTGTACTTAGAATAGCAAGGTCAGGTTCAAAATGAAGAGTCTCATCTATACAACTATTTGGAAAAGAAAGCAGAAATACATTCCAGGAATTATATCATCATTTTAATCAGTTTTTGATATATTTCCCCCAGAAGCCAGCTATGCTCCATCCTGAAATATTTATTTTCACAAAGATGATGTCCTACTGCAAAACATTACTGGGTCTACTCATACAAAGAAATACATGGATAATTTGATACCTGATCATAAGACATATATTATTTAAAATTATCCTCTAATTTGCTCTCAGAACTCCTGTAACTCTTAATACAAACGTGTGGTGAATTTTGGACTACTTTTCTACTCACCCCTCTCACAACCCCATGTCTCCTCCACTGTATTATAGATCTTTCAAAAGTAAGCACACTCTTCCTTGTTCCATGAGGTCACATGTTGTCTAAGCATACTTATGTGGATCAACAGGAATATGAAACTTCTGGATTTCAAACAGCAGAAACTTTTGAACACAAAGCACTTTTATTTCTCTTCTGACCTTTTTGGAAAGTGTTCCCACTTATAAGATCCTGCAGTGAAGTCATAACCATTGTGCTTCTGTCAAATCACTGCCTACTGTCATTAAAACCCACCATTACAACCCCAAGCAGACAGAGACAAATTCAGTAGAGTGCTGTAGGCTTATCCTGCCTTGGGGAGGTTGGACTTAGATTATCTTTCGAGGTCCCTTCCAACCCATAACATTCTGCGATTCTGTAGTAATTCAAAGATGTGTCACCCCAACAGCAGAAGTAGTGGCCTAAATTCATTTGAAGCTTCATTTGAATGAAGTCAAACTTTGAGCCCAACAATGCTTCCTTAACAGTCTTTCCCACTCATTTAAAGTACATGTCTTTCTCTTACACTGTGCCTCAGCAAAAATTTCTTGGGGATTTTTGGTTTTATGTGTTTGAAATACCACTGGCCATCAGGACACTCAGTTATCTGGATCCTGTATGTACATATGCAAAACATTCAGTGCTTTGTTCAAGAATCATAGAGTATTAGTGGCTGGAAGGGACCTCTAGAGATCATCTAGTCCAACCCTCCTGCCAAAGCAGGCTAAGTGTTTCCTACATAAGGCTCTTAATTAAAATGAAAAGCAGATGGCTACAATACAATGTAATTTTTCAAAGAACACTGAATTCAAGTGAGTGACTTCTTCATAGGACTAAAAAGAAGCCCAAATCAAAGCTGAATACTGCAGAACATGGTACTGAGAAGAGTTGCTGAAATATGAACCATGTGTTTACCCAGCTGGTGGAGAAAAGGATATCCTACTAGTACAGATAGACAGCAAAAAATGAAACTTTAACGGAAGTAATCATTGGCATAGGATTTATCATTTCCAATAGTTACATAAGAAATAATGGAGATGCTGACAGTGAGAGTCCATCCATGTGTCTGTTATGAATCAATTTGAACCTACCTCCCCTCCTACTACTGCCACTCGACCTGCCAAGAACTGCCAAAAACATAAATCCTGCTCTTTAAACAGCATGAGAAGTACTGTGGAAAATTACTAGACATACTAAAAATCCAACATGGACCACATTAAGAAAGTATATCACTTCTGCAAGCAGGAAGGCCATACCTGGATCTTCTGCCTCTCACTGCATTACAGCTGTTTAAGTTGACTACTCTGAAGAAGAGATCTAGAATAAGGTTCTTACATACCTTCCAGTATTTTGCCCACTGCTTGGTTTTCAGCTTTGGGTATGGGAAGCTCAGAACATTTTATAATAATTAAACACAATATATACCAAAAATAGAGTTCATACAAGAAAACTGCCTAGCTGTTTTGTTGGGCTCGACTGCTGTACTAGTGGAAAAAAGAAAACGTGGAGGTACCCTGGGGACAGCCTGGAGGAGGGAGAAGGCCAGGGAGCAGATGGCTGTACTTTCCACACAGATGTCATGTGGGAATGGAAGAGCTGAAAGGCCTCCAGGAAGAATCTATCTATGCCTTGTCTGCATTACACAAAGTAATATTCTGACCCTTGTCTGGAAATTGAGCAGCAATGAAAATCAGTTACATGCAACCAATTCTGCCCTCTGATCCACAGATTTGTGTTCACAGCTGGAGAATGCCTGGTAGTCCAAATAAACTAGTGGAAACTGGAAATTTTCTTTTGTCAGTTTACTAGGAGTGCAGATCACAGTTCAGAGCAGAAACAATGGACTTACAATTCTCACATGTGCTCCTCAGCCAAGACCTGTCAGAAGGAACTCACTGATTCTAAACGTGGCAGATGTCAACTAGCAGCACGTATCTCAAAAAACTGCCATAAAAAAACCCAACTACTGGAACCTCTTGATAAACACTTTACATGACCCTACAATAACCACAGACCAACTTTAAAAAATTAAGCTGAAAGAAAAAAGAAAGTAAAAATTCAGCCCTCAACATCTCTCTTTAACATAAATTTGAAGGGAAGTATACAGATTATTGTGTGTTCAAACTATGCTGCTAGGTAAAACACCACAGTAAGTTATAAAAAAAGAATAAAAATTCTAAAACATTTCTTCCAGATTCTGAAAATTCTGTCCAGATATTTTTGCATGACACTTAGTAATAAATAAATATTACTTAAGAATAAGACCCGCCTGAATGTGTTCCTGTGTGACTCGGTCTAGGTGATCCTGCTGCGGCATTGGGGTGGGCTGGAGCACCTCTCCTATGAGGACAGACTCAGAGAGTTGGGGCTGTTCAGTCTGGAGAAGAGGAGGCTCCAAGGTTACCTATTCGTGGCCTTCCAGTATCTGAAGGGGGCCTACAAAAAGGTTGGGAAGGGACTTTTTAGGATATCAGGTAGCGACAGGACTAGAGGGAATGGAGCAAAGCTGGAGATGGGTAGATTTAGACTGGATATGAGGAGGAAGTTCTTCACGGTGAGAGTGGTGAGAGCCTGGAATGGGTTGCCCAGGGAGGTCGTTGAGGCCTCATCCCTGGAGGTGTTTAAGGCCAGTCTGGATGAGGCTCTGGCCAGACTGGTCTAGGGTGGGAATTGGACTAGATGATCTTTCAAGGTCCCTTCCAATCCCTAATGATTGTATGATTCTATGACTACAGGAAATGGCTGCAATTTGTGCCAGGGAAGATTTACTCTAGATATTAGGAAGAATTTCTTCACAGAAGGAGTCTTTGGGTATAGGAGAAGATTCCCAGGGCAGTGACAGAGTCATTATCACTGGTATTTAAGCAAGATGTAGATGTGGAGCTTAGAAATGTTGCTCAGTAGTGACTTGGCAGTGGTAAGTCAAAGATTGGACTTGATGGTCTTAAAGGTCTATTTCAACATGGTTCTGTGATTTTCTCCTTCATTACTGACCCCTCTGGGCAATTGAATTTGCTGTGACTTCAGGAAAGGACATGATACTTCTCATTTTCTTGTTAAAAATCCTCATAATGGCTGAGACCTCCAGGCTAAGACCAGTTGGGGAACCATCTGAGTGAGTCTCTGTAGTAAGTTGAAACACAGGATAGGGCTGATGTGGTTGATTCTTACAGCCTCCCTCATGCTACACCTACAAAACTGTGTCAGCCTACTCCTCTCATTCAATATCTGATACATTGGCATTAATTATTTTCTTGGTACTTTTTAAAATCCATTTACTTTCAGGTTTTAGAGGTGACTAGCCTGTCCCAGCAGTAAACAAACCCATTATGCTCTATGCCAGCTTTGAAATTATTAAACTTTTCACAAGTCAGATTTGGTTTAGGTTTGCATTTCTTGAGGCCTTGCACATCAAATCACAAACTATCAAGGGTTGCTTTAAGAAGATTTAGCAGGATGCACACATTTTTTGCAAAGTTCTGATTCATGATCCTGTAGCAAACTGAAAATATGACTTACAAATTTTGTACTGCTAGTCTAGAACTAATCAGCAGCCACAGCTCTTGACTAAGTGGCTTGCACTTGGTTTCTCATCACTGGGAAGCAAATATGCCCAACACTCTGGGAAAGCTGAATATTAGAAATAACCCAATGCCAAGAGTTTATCCTGAGATGAAATGAACCCATTAATTAGCTAATGTGCTAATAGTCCAAAACAAAAGCAAAACAAGGAGGTTTAGAAAGCCACTTATAAATTGCAGACAAAAAGTAAAGCTAACGTAATTTGGGGAAAACCCAACAAAACACAATTAATTCACCCTACATCAAAACCCCAAAGATACACAGAGGTTAATCTGGAACAAACTGATATCTTGATTCCCTTGAAGGGAATGGACTTCCAGCAGTTCTTGCTCCTTGTAGAAATGTGGACTCCCTTCAGTCCATGCAAAAGTTCCTTAGTGTCAGCAGGCATTTTAAAGTCCAGTTCTCTGTTCCATGTGCTTCCAAGCTAGTCCTCCATTTTTAGCATGCCTATTCCTATGGTCATGAGTGATAGAAGAATCCTCTCCATTTTAACCAGCAATAGAATTAAGGTGAAACCTTTGTTCCACTCATTGTTGAAGTACCCCTCTCTCTCCCTATTCACTACATTCCTTGGCCAAGATGGCTGCTGTGCCTAGTGCAACAATATACTTTCTCTCTAAATAACAGAATGAAATCATAGTGAAAAAGGACAAACCAGAAACCTGAAACTCTCCATTACTGTTTGTAGAACTGCAGAGATTTCACAATTATTTCACTACAAAGCAGTGTTCCTCTCTGCAGAGAGGCCAAACACTCCTGAATGAAATGGGCACCAGCTTCTTTCAGGTGATAGCGGGAACAATGGTGATGTGGGTAGTCTGAAGGACAGAGTGTGGCCATGCAGCAAGAGCAACAATGGATGGTGTCAGCTCTTTCAGTTGTGACTCTGAAAGTGTCTATAAAGCCCTCTTTTATTTCTCTTGGGGCTTGGGCTGATCTGAGCTGAAGGAAAATATCAATAGCCTTGCCTTGCACACAGCTTCTTCAAAGGGTGCAGTTACCTTCTGAATACTGATGCTTCCAAAAGAACTAGAAGCTAGGAGAAAGGATGACAAGGCAAAGCTTTAAAAAGAGAGCTTTGTGAAATGGAAGAAAAGACCTTGGGAGTGGCAGTGGACCATAAGTTTAACATGAACCATCAGTACGTGCTTGCAGCCCAGAAAGCCAACGATGTCCTGGGCTGCATCAAAAGAAGTGTTGGCAGTCGGTCAAGGGAGATGATTCTCCACCTCTGCTCCGCACTAGTGAGATCTCACCTGCAGTACTGAGTCCATTTCTGGATTCCTCATCATAAGAAAGACATAGAGCTCCTGGAGTGTGTTCAGAGGAGAGCAATTAAAGTGATCAGAGGGCTGGAGCATGTCTCAGAGCAAGCTGAGGTTGTTCAGCCTGGAGAAGAGGAGGTGCCAGGTGACCTTCTAGCAGCTTTCCAATATCTGAAGGGGGCTACAAGAAAACTAGGGTAGGGGTTTTTACATGGGTGGTAGCGAGAAGCCAAGGAGAAAGGGTTACAGACTTGAAGATACTAGGGACACGTTCTTTCCTAACCATGACTAACCTGATCTAGTGAAGGTGTCCCTGCCTATGCACGGGGGTTGGAAACAGAAGATGTTTAAGGTCCCTTCCAACCTTGGCTGTTCTATGGTTCTATTTCATCATCTGCTAATAAGCCTAAATTGAATCTTAAAATCAAACAAGTTTAATTTTTAGAGTGTAGTAAATCGAACAGGCTGCCCAGGGAAGTTGTGGAGTCTCCTTCACTGGAGAAGTCTAAAACTCACCTAGATATGTTCCTGTGTGACTCGGTCTAGGTGATCCTGCCGTGGTAGAGGGATTGGACTAGATGATCTTTTGAGGTCCCTTCCAATCCCTAATGATTCTATGATTCTATGTATCGCTAGTGAATTTGCTAGGTGGCACTGCACATGAGACACATGGTGTTTCTCAGGGAAGCTGACACAGGCAGAAGTCTCCAATTACCCACAAAAAACATATTAGAGGCTGAGTATTGCAGCATGAATATTTGCAAAGTTTTCTTAGCAAATCTCATCTCTTCAGCTGGGTTAAGGTGATTTTGTGTTTAGTCACCCTAGTATTATTATGAAGTGTTTTGAGATTATCTGCAAGGCACCTGAAGAGCTGCATAAGTATTTCCTGAGATTAAAGCAGTGACAAACAAGTTACTTATTTTGAATACTGGCTTTCTGTTGATGTAAAAAAAAAAACTCACTCCACCCTTGTGATAAAAGAACATAAATAAGGAGTTCCAAAGCCAAACACTCAAACACTACAAGGTGTTAGAATTATGTCTCCACTCTCATTTATGATGTCACTTTATATGCTCTGATACTGGAATTACATGCACACTTGTTTTTCTTCGAAGTGACCCACAACCTTTTGGTGCTTGATCACATGAGCCGTTATTTGACATATATTTTATCTTTTTTCTTTAGCATATGTGCTTCCAACCCTACTGTGAAGATAGAATAATTGATTTATTCATAGGCTTTTTAAGGATCACAGAATCACAGAATCACTCTGGTTAGAAAAGACCCCTGGGATCATCAAGTCCAAACATCTACCCTACGTTACAAGTTCATCCTTAAATCAGGTCTCTCAACACCTCATCCAAACAATCTTTAAACATATCCAGGGTTGGTGATTCAACCACCTCCCTGAGAAGTCCATTCTAGTGCTTTACTACTCTTTCTGTGAAAAAATTCTTCCTAATATCAAGTTTAAACCTACCCTGTTGTAACTGGAACCCATTCTCTCTTGTTCTATCACTAATTGCTTGTGAGAAGAGACCAGCACCAACCTCTTCACAACATCCTTTCAGGTAGTTGTAGAGAGCGTTGAGGTCTCTGCTCAGCCTCCTCTTCTTCAAGCTAAAGAGCCCCAGCTCTCTCAGTCTTTCCTCATCAGATTGATACTCCAGGTCCTTCTTCCGTTTAGTTGTCTTCCTCAGCATCTCCACATCTCTTGTATTGAGGTGCCCCAAACTGGACCCAGTACTAAAGATGTGGCCTCATGAATGCCAAATACAGGGGGATGATAACGTCCCTAGTCCTGTTGGACACACAATTCTTCTTGGCCACCTGGGCACCCTGCTGGCTCATATTCGTTATACAGCTGAGAGATGACCCCTACCGCTGACAGAAAGGACATGAGTAGTTGGCCTGGTCATCAAATTATGACACCTCTTTTCTGGAATGAAAGTGAAGACTCTGTCAGTGTAAAGACATTTTGCATAAGGCTTTATTATGAGTTAACCTTGAAAAGCTTCTTGTTAAAGACATACAGGTTGGGGACAATCTGCTGGAGAACATTTCTATGGAGAGGGACCTTGGAGTTCTTGTGGACAGCAAGTTCTCCATGGAACAGCACTGTACTCTTGTGGCCAAGAAGGCCAGTGGGATCCTGGGATGGATCAAGAAGAGTGTGTCCTTCAGATCAAGGGAGGTTCTTCTCTCTACTCTGTCCTAGTGAGTCCACATCTGGAGCATTTTGTCCAGTTCTGGGCTCACCAGTTCAAGAACGGCAGATCTGATTGAGAGAGACCAATGGAGGGCCATGAGGATGATGAGGGGACTGTAACACCTACCTAATCAGGAGAGATTGAGAGATCTGGGACTTTGCAGCTTGGAGAGAAGGTTAAGAGGGGACTTAGAATCATAAGGGATTGGAAGGGACCTTGAAAGATCATGTAGTCCAATCCCCCTGCCATGGGCAGGGACTTCCCACCCTAGATCAGGCTGGCCAGAGCCTCATCCAGCCTGGCCTTAAACGCGTCCAGGGACGGGGCCTCAACCATTTCCCGGGGCAACCCATTCCAGACTCTCAGTGAAGAACTTTCTCCTCACATCCAATCTAAATCTACCCAGCTCCAGCTTTGCTCCATTGCCCCTAGTCCCATCACTACCTGAGATCCTAAATAGTCCCTCCCCAGCTTTTCTGCAGGCCCCCTTCAGATACGGGAAGGCCACAACAAGGTCACCTTGGGGCCTCCTCTTCTCCAGACTGAACAGCTCCAATTTTCTCAGTCTGTCCTCATAGGAGAGGTAATCCCTGTCCATAAGGGCTGGGTGTCAAGAAGAAAGAGACAATCTCTGTTCACTTGTGCCCTGGGATAGGACAGAGGGCAATGGGAGTCAGTGGGAGCATGGGAAGTTCCACCTCAACATGAGAGGAGAAACTTCTTTACTGTAAGAGTGGCAGAGCACTGTTAGGGGCTGCCCAGGGAGGTTGTGGAGTCTCCTTTTCTGGAGACTTTCCAGACCCATCTGGATGGGTTCCTGTGTTACCTGTGTTTCTATGATCCTGCTCAAGCAGGGAGGCTGGTCTTGATGACCCATGGGGGTCCCTTCCAACCCCTAAAGGTCTGTGTGTATCTGTGTATCCTTCTTTACTTAAAGGCAATCAATACAAACAATCTCTTGCTCCTGAAAACCGATCTAGCCTGTTTCAAGAGTGTCTAGCATTCTTTACAAAACAGCATTCCTGCTCTAGATCAAGAGAAATCACTGATTTTACAGGCTGCTGTCTTAAAAAAGCCCTACAGGAAATACTTTAAGTCACTGAAGTTAATTTAGAACTGTATTTTATACCTTCGATGGAAATCCTGATAGGTAAAAGGGTTAATCTCCATAAAAAGTAGTTTATTCCTTAGTTGTCTGTACCAAATCAGAATTTCTCATGATGAATGTATTCCAAAGTGCTGACACTTTGCCTCGGGTGCATGTGCTGCTGAGATCAATACTGTGACAGCTTGGGGTGATGTTTGGTCTGAGCTTTACGTCCGATTTCTCGTGTGCGTGGGGAACACAACTTCTGAAGTGATGATCTGAATATCATGAAGTGTTTTTACCAGAGAAACTTGGTAACACTTGACTTCGTTTTCTTCTCAAGATCACAGAATCACAGAACATTAGGGATTTGAAGGGACCTCCAAAGATCATCCAGTCCAATCCCTGCCACAGCAGGATCCCCTAGATCCAGTCACACAGGAACATGTCCAGGTGGGTTTTAAACGTCTCCAGAGAAGGAGACTCCAC
>JAOXOE010030347.1:0-13204 GCA_028565055.1 Phoeniculus purpureus | reverse complement strand
ATCAGGTGGTCCCTTCCAACCCAGAGTGATTTTGATTGTATAACTTCTCCAGTGAAGTGATCCTGCTGTGGCAGGGGTACTGGACTAGATGATCTTTCAGGGTCCCTTCCAATCCCTAATGATTCTAGGAGTCTATGACAAAAAATAGCACAAACCCGTTTTTATCTTTCCTTGTAAACTCCAGACTTCACGAAGGTTATTTGATCCGTATTCCAATACATGGCAGCTTTGTTTGCAATAGAAAAGGATAACTGACTTCAAGTCAGTTGAGCCAGATTTTTTCAATAATTCAGAAAGTTTGGGATCAGTCTATTTTCTCTCAGAATTGAATGCCATTTCATATTTACCAATTTAGAGCAAACCAAGCCATGGTTAAAAAAAAGGGCATAGCATTCTGCAGCCTGCAACAAGAGTACACAGGGTGTGAGAGGGAACACACCCTCTGGTGCCATCGTCCTGCTTTATGGGACAAGTACTACTCCTTTAAGGATCATAGAATCCTTAAGGCTGAAAGATACCACCAAGATCATTAAGTCCAACCATTAACCCAACCCCACCCTGCCCACTAATCCCTGTTCCCTAGGGCCACATCTACACATTTTTTTTTAACACCTCCAGGGACAATGACTATTTCCTCCCTGGGCAGCCTGTTTCAACCCCTGACCACTCTGTCAGGGAAGAAAATTTTCCTAAAGTCCAATTCAAACTGCCCCTGGCACAAATTGAGGCCATAAGCCTGAACCATCAGGAGCAGACCAAATTGATCTATCAAAAGCATTTCTAGAAGTATGCATTTTAAACAGTGGAGAAACCTAGGTGTACAAACAATGGGTTATAGAGATCGCTCTAAAATTTACAAGCTTTCATATAAAACTAATTCCATTAACATGTTCCCATCAGACTAGACAATTTAAAATATCCCATTCATACCTCTATTGCCTGCTGGCGACATGCTAGTGAGGTAGGCACAGCTGTGCAACTACCAGCTCCTACACGCTCTTTACCAGTTAAATGGACCCAGTGCTGCAGAACAGGAGGAAAAAGCCCACGCCAAACACTCCAGGAAAACCAGAGAAGCGAGTTTATCCATCTCTCCTGTTTGTGCTTAAGAAATACCAGGCATTTCTTGACATCAAAGATTTCTGAATAAGGATGCATTTTTCCTGCCAAAGTTACATGAGACTTCAGACCTTGGGGGACATGCAAATGATCTTAATTTCATTGAAAAAAAAAAAAAGTGTTTGCCTGCCCTACTTACTAGGAAAACACTCCAGAAACATTCCATTCCTCAGCACAGCTGTGGAGATCTGTATCCTCAGACAGCTCCATGACTTTGAGTCCCTGCACAAGCACAGCTTGGTCAGACCTGTCCAAAGACTCAAGTGTTAACAGCTATCATTTTAAAATTCAAGTTCTGATAATGCTATTACAAAATTCTTAAAAGTTCACACCAGGAAATGCAAACAGCCCACAGTCACATATTTCAAATGAGTACTGCTGCTCTTCCTATACAATCCTTACTGTATAGCAAACTATACAGTTTACTGCTGGCACTTCAACATTATTGCAAACCTTGGCTATACCTTGGACACCAGGACATTAACAAAGAAATGTGCTTGTTTCAAACCATTTTTGTGGAGTGAGATTTGGTTTTGGCAGGCTTGCCACCACTAAAAGTGCAAACAAAGTAATGGTTTAAAATAGTTAGATTTATTATGCTCGTTAGTGCATGGTTTGACTCCCTAAATTGGAGATGACAAGGTAAGAACATTTCATTTATAAAGAAAGAACCAAGCTAGGAGAGCAAGTTGATAGTTGTAAAGGTATGTGGTTTGTCCCTGTCTATGATGACGTTGCCAGAACAGAGGTCTACTTGTCTGAAAAATCCTTATTAAGCATTGCTGCTACGCAAGCAGCATCCCTTCCTCTTCCACTTACACAGTACAAAAACATGCAGTGCCTCCTTCCAAGCTTCCTCCAAAGGTTAGCCAAAACTTGCTGCAATTGCCCAGCTTCTCTGCAATTATTCACTAGCACAAGAACAGAGTATCCTTATCTCCTAAGGCAGAAAAGGTCACACACCACGGATCAGACTTTGAATGCAGAACTTTGAACCTTTTTGTAAGTTTAGATCTCATAAAATCTAATTCAAGCCAACACTGTCACAATGGACTAAATGAAGGCATGTAACCAGAGAGCATGCTCACTGAAACATTAACAGTCCCCCTTGTGCAATGCTGTATGACTAACCACAGCATTCACCACATGGCTGTCCAACCCTTTTACCCTTTCATCACCCAATTAAGACCTAATACTACAATGCTCCAAGTGAGCATTCAGAATACAAATAAAAGCTAAAGCTCAAGTTCATTTGTTCAGCCAATAAATAATTGCCATGAGAGTCTGAATTAAGGGCTTTTTCCTTGTTGCAGAAAAGTGCTGGATATGCAATAAAACCTTTTCAGTACCTTGAAAATACAACTGAAATGGCACCCTTAAATCCTTTATATAAGGCAAAAGAGATCAGAGCTGTAATGACAAGTTTCTATTACAGCGTTCTAAGAAACTATGATGCGCTGTCACCATAAGATGGGAGGAACTAGGCTTCTTCTCGAATCCACCACATTTCTTCCTGTCTCATACCGGAGCTCCAGTGTCATGTAAAAATTCCATGCAAAAACTGTCATGTGAAAACTTTCCCAAGGACTTGATAATTCTGTTTGTACCACAGACAAGAGCGGAAGAAGGGAGGAAGATAAGTTTTTGAAAAAGTTGCGACAGCAACATCTTACTAGCAGTACTAAGAGTTAAAACAACAATTGCAGATAGCTGATGAAATACTAGGAAATGCAATAACAAGTTGTACTCCAACAGACCATTAACAGTCGTGTGGCTAATATAGTCAGCTACCAGAAACCCTGTCTTAAAGCTTAGAATTTTGTAAAATGCACCAGACTCTTCAAACACAAACATCCCCAGACCGCAGCAGTGAAAATACACAATTCAGTACTCCACAACAGCGTTCAAAATCAGAAGCACCAGCACAGCAGTCACACTCAACCCTTAAACCGTCAGAAAAACACAACTTCGATCACTGCGAAGAGGTTATCCCTAAAGATACGCAGTGCTTTTCCCAGCAGTCACAAATCACTTGCCTCTTCAAACCCCTGAAGTCCTGCAAATCCAAGTCTCATGTTCTCCACTGATAACTACTCTAAAGCAAAAATCCCAACTCATTTGATTTCTCGTCAACTACAAAGTTCTGTACAGTAGCTAAAAGTTTAAATGCACAGATAGAAGTCAGTGAACTCCTTGTTTTGTGAGTTCACTCTAAAAATACCCTGCAATGGCTGTCAGTCACTAGCGGAGAGGGTCTCCTAAGCACCCTATATGAGACCAAGCAAGTTGAATTATACTGCTTATAGTAACTTAAAACAAGAGTTTCCCAGCTGTGCCTTACAGAGACCAGCTCAAGCAGTTTTCCTTTGCAGCTCATCTGCACGCACGTGAAGAGTTTTAACTAACCAAGTCATGCAGTTTCCAAGTGAATAATTTACATTTAGAACAGTTAAATCAGACAGCTGAACAGATTCCAAATATGACCATCCCAGGTTTAAAAGAACCCTTACAAATACACGCTGACTTTAGAAAAAAATTAGATACTAAAAAAAGCACAGAAAATGGCTGAAACAGTGGGAAAGATTAATCACCCAAACCTAAGAACTGAAAGCCTGAAGCTAAATCCATGAAATCTCACAAAAATAAATGTGTTCTCAAAATTAAAACAACTTTTACAGGTGAAATAAGTGTCTTATATTGGTACATCAGTCACAAATCTAAGGTTTTTTTGCACAGCAATTTATAACCAAAATAATAGTCAAAGAATTGTATTCAGTATGGCAAACACTGCTGCTAAGGAGTACAAAACATCAAATACAAAATCAATCATACCTTTGTGCTAGTCACAGAATCACAGAACATTAGAGATTAGAAGGGACCTCGAAAGATCATCTAGTCGAATCCCTCTACCACAGCAGAGCCACCTAGACCAAGTCGCACAGGAACATATCCAGGCAGGTTTTAAACGTCTCCAGAGAAGGAGATTCCACAACCCCCCTGAGCAGCTCCTTCCAGTGCTCCGTCACCCTCACTGTGAAAAGTTCTTTCACATATTTATACAAAACGTATGTTCCAGCTTATACCCATTGTCATTGATGATAACATTGAGAAGAGCCTGGCTCCATCCTCCTGACACTCCTCCTTCACATATTCATAGACATTGATGAGGCCACCCCTCAGCCTCCCCTTCTCCAAACTAAAGAGACCCAGCTCCCTCAGCCTGTCCTCATAAAAGGGAGGTGTTCCACTTCCTTCATCATCCTCGTTGCTCTACGCTATTGACCTGATCGCTACCTGCTTACTGTGAGTTCAGAACCATATTGAACACATGCTGTATTTTTGGCTCTAGCTCTTCAGTGAAAGCAGAAACAGTGGACAGAGCTAATGCTAAGTGTTCTGGAGTAGATTCAACCCATCTTAGAGATACAAGAGGAACTCACAAGAAGAAAAACAGCAGAGCACATACAAGAATGGTGAGAAAACAACCCTAACAGTAATAATAGTACCCAATCCCATAGTTGATGTTAGATCATGCACTTCTAGAGGCCTAAGCAGAGGTTTAACAGTCAAATAAGCAAACAGTTAAGAACTATGAAAGGAGCCAAGCAAGACCAGTAAGACATCACAGCGGCAGACCAGACTGCTCAGCTACAATACTCTGCAGTTAATAACCCTTTCTGAAACAAAAAGGTGCAAAAGGGTAACAAGGATAATTAGGACCACATGTACAGCTTGTGTTCAAGGACAGATTAGATACCTCAAGGGTCTTCAACTCAGAAAAAGCAATTTGCTGGCAGGAAGAAACAGAAAAATCGCAGTATCACTACAAGACAATGAACAGCAAACGAAAATTGTCCAGTTCTTATGTCGTTGAAACTGCAGAGGAACAATGGAATTCTCTACCCATCCAGTTTCAGAACAAGAGTATGTCTCTCATAGAGCAGAACTCACTTGTAGAATACCTTGCTCTAAACAAAACAAACTGAAAATAAAGTATAAAAAAAAACCACAACAACAAAGCACCCTACAATACCAACAGTTTAATTATTTGATCAAAACTTTAAAATGCTATTAGAAACTGAAAGTGGAGGTGCAGCCTTCCATTCATGCAGTGACCCAGCCCAATATTCAGGCTTACTTCACATTGGCATTAACACACTCTTCCTTGGAATCCAACACTGACTCTATCAGAGAGAACTGTGCACTACAAAGATCTTGCTGAGAACCAGCACAGCTCACAAGTTGGTCTCCTTTTACCAATTCAACTGACCAAACTCTCGTGTTAAATCTGTTACAGCATCACAGCACAGTTGTTAGCACTCCGTTACACTATGAGCTGGCTCACTGGTCCATCTTTCTTTCTCAAATCCACAGAAGCACAAGTTCCTAGAACTCAATATAATTACATTAAATCCAGCACATCCATTGGTCTACTCCAGATAGATCACAAAATTGTGGTAATAAGCTATGAGTGCACTAGTCCAATTCAATTAGAAAACGAGAGTTAGCCAAAACTGTTAGAAAGTATGTCTGAGGAAAAATGGGCTCATACACTCCCAGGATGACGCAAGATTCCTTGTCAGCACTGGGCCCATACAATTCAGGCAGATACCGCTCAGCAGCTGCTAAGTGGCAGTTCAAGACTCCACTTGCTTCCATCCTCCAAAGGTTACACAAACATAAGTAAGATTCTTTCATCTGTGCATTTTCTTCAGCCTTTTCACACTTTTGCCTGCTGCCAATGCAACAGGAGATGGGTGAGTGTCACAAAAGACATCTGTAATATTAATGTATGACTTGTCAAGTCAAATGGTGAAGGTAAAGACAGGTTTTGATAATACAAGTCAGTCTAGAGAAAAACAATACACCAACTTCTCTTAGCTGTCAGCAGACTGGAAAAAATAGTTTGATCATGTCTCAACAACCCTAGTAATAAAAAGTAAAGTTCACGTTCACATAAAAGATGGGTAGAGCCTTCTTAGAGAACTAACTCTGCTGTCCAGCGTTAGCAGATTTGTTTGACTTGTAAGAACATACATTTTTCTTCACATAAATACTCTTATTTATTGCATTAGGAATCAATGCTAACATATGTACACTTCTCCAGCACAGCTTTTTTGTAAATCTCTGATCATAGCAGCTCTCTGCAAAGCATTGGGAACTAAAACTAAATCTGTTTGTGTGAAAAAATTCCCCAACCTCTAGTGTCTTAGAATCAGTTACCGAATCACAGAATTATTAAGGCTGGAAAAGACTTCTGAGATCATCATGTTCAGCCCATGACCTGACATCACCACAGTCACCCAGACCAGGGCACGAAGTGCCACATCCAGTCTTTTCTTAAACATCTCCAGGGATGGGGATCCCACCACCTCCCTAGGCAGTCCATTCCAGTTTCTTATCCCTTCTGTGAGGAAGTGCTTCCTAATAGCCAACCCAAACCTCCCCTGATGCAGTTTCAGGCCCTCTTGTCCTATCACTAGAGAAGTGATGCCTGGGAGAAGAGCCGAACCCCCACTTGTCTACAACTTCCCTTCCAGTAGTTACAGGTCCCCGCCCTGAGTCTCCCCTTCTCCAGGCAAAACACCCGAGCTCCTTCAGCCTCTCCTCATTAGACTTTCCTTCCAGTCCCTTCACCAGCCTCACTGCTCAACTCTGGACCCTCTCCAGCCCCTCAATCTCGTTCTTGAAGCGAGGGGCCCAGAACTGCCCCAGTACACAAGGGGAGGCCTCACCAGTGCCCACTACAGGGGGAGAATTACTTCATAGTCCTGCTGGCCACACTATTTCTGATACAAGCCAGGATGCCACTGGCTTTTCCTGTCACATTAGCAAAAACATGTGGAATTGGTGACTTACTTATGGCTTTTCCTCAGGTTCTGCAATAGTTCTTTCCTTAACGAGCTCTCAAAACCCCTCTCTCTTCAACCTTGACTCCATGGATAGATAAAACAGTATGAAACCTATGGGCTGGAAAAAAAAAAAGATAAAGTCAAGTCCAATATAGGCTACAAAAGGCTTTGCCTGCAAACTTCGGTCTTTTCTTCCCTGTACCTCAAAAGCCGAATCAACTTTTAGATTATTTCAAGTGTTTACTTTGAAGAACCCCAAAATGTCAAATTGCCACACTATTTTACAAACTTACCCCAACTCCAGTCAAGATTGACTTGTCTTTGTTCACAGTAACAGACCTCAAGTCTCTCAACCCTATGCAAAACCCTTTCATCTTACTAATTTCAAGGTTTGTGTATTAGCAGTTGGGAGCAATGCAGGGGTGCGTGTGCAGAATCTCAATGGAATTGGTGAGGATTTGATAGGGGAAAGAAGATTAAGGTCTGGTCTAAAAAGAAGAGTTATAAAAATAAATCAGTCAGACTGTGTTTAAGTTTCAGGGGTTTTTTGGAAGACCTCAAAGCTCTTTTTCAGATGGGCTCCTATAAGCAGATGCATACTTCCCATACCTCCCTCCCTACTCCCTCTTCGTATCACCTGGCATTTAAAAAGTCTTTTGCTTATAAGGACAGTAACGTTTGTCTTCATTGAGGCTGCAGAGAAGAATGTAACTGCTATTGCTACCAAATCTCATACGTGCTGGTTTTGTAAATACGGATAGTAATCTCTCAGACATTTCCTCTCACAGAAGCTAACAAGTTTCATTTTGATTACTAACATTAGTAACTCAGTAGTGCTGATGAGCAATATTTTACGATGAATCCACAATTACATGCTCAGGGAGAATTATCACACGCAGCTTTACAGATGTATACAAAGGTCTATAAATCCAGGGACCCATATCCAAGCTGGTAATTTATACTCACGCCAGACTCAGCAGAGAAAAACACTACCGCAACAGTTCAGTTATACAAACTTACTTTAAGTACACCTATTTATCTCCCTAGGTAACTCCTCAGACGCCCAAACTGATGGTTTCCACTCTTTTCACTTAATATAAAATTGACTACAAAATCCCTCTATGATAATGAGCATTTTCAAGAAAACATTACTTAAGACATGGAAGCGGTATGTTCTCTAACAATTAGTCAAAATACTTGGGTCTCTCCAGCACCACAATGGGATCTTATCTCCCATCTGTAGACAATACTTAAACCACTCAGTCCAATGTAACACCCTCGAGGCCAGAGGGCATTAAAAACCAAAACCCAAAGTCACTCATGTCAGCATTTCAGCTTCTAGTCAAAATTACAGGTACAGTATCACCACACAAGCCAAGTTTTTTGCTTCAAATATAGTGGATTCAACCTCACCTGGTCCTAAAATACTGGGATCTTATTCCAGAGAAGCACTACAAACAAACAGGCATTGACAGCTGCTACAAGCCTTTGCATGTATGTCTTCCTTAGAAGGTGTACTCACAGCTCAAAATGGATTCTAAGAAAAGGCCACAACACCAACAGTTTAAAATAACCTTCACAATAATAATAAACAACCTCTGCTGAAATTGTCTGTAGAATCCAGAAATTAAGATCAAAAGCATTTCCACATGCTTGGTGCAGGAAGACACAACAGTTGTTAGCAAGACCAAAGTTAACCAACAGCTCTTTAACAGCTGATCAATCATACAGCCATAAGACAGTATCATTAGAGAGTTTCTTATGATCCAAAGTGTCAGATAAGGTGCAACACCTTGGATAATGCATGTCTGCCACCTGTTTTGGAATTGCCAGTCAAGAGACCGACATCCGCGACATCTTTCTCTAGACGAGGGTCTCTGTTTACCCACAGTCCATTTGCCAAACTGCTGCCGAAGCTGCGGATGCCATTTCAGTCTTTGTAAAATGGAACCTAAGCAGTGTCCTTTGGAAATCTCTTGGTATCTTTCTGGGCTGACTGAAATGAGGCAAATGTCACTCTGCTATTAGAACTGAACAGAAATCATTCTCTTGACATGTCTGTGTCCAGCTTGTTTTCTGCAGCAGTACAAAGACTTTCCTCTGTCAACAATCCATCCTCAGGAGAAATGCAAGAAGCAGCTGTAGACTGATGGTAGAGCCCTGGACCAGTAATACATCTAGCAGTTCCACTTTCTAAGGGTACACCAGAATGACAGAATCATTATGGCTGGAAAGTACCTCCAGGATCACCAAGTCCAGCCCTCATCCCAATACCTCCGTAGCCCATGGCCTCAGGTGCTCTAGCTACTCAGTTTTTTAAACACCTCAAGAGATATGGATTCCACCATCTCCCTGAGCAGCCTCCAGTGCCCAGCCACTCTCTCAGGACTTAAGATCTTCCTAATTTAAACCTCCCTGACGCAACTTGAGGCCATTTCCTCTTGTCCTATCATTAGTAATCTGGGAGAAGAGATCATCACCAACCTCACTACAACACCCTCTCCAGCCACTCTTCCCCGAGCCTGTAGCTGCTGGGGGTGGTCCTGACCAAAGTGCATGACCTAGCACTTAGCTCTTTTATGCCTCATCCCATCGCTCCAGCCTGTCCAAATCCCTTTGCAGCACCTCTCTACCCTCAAGCAGATCAACACTACTGCTTAATTTCGTGTCATCTGCAAATTTACTGCATTCAGTCCCCACATCCGGGTCACTGATAAAGATGTTAAACAAGACTGGTCCCAAAACTGAGCCCTGAGGGACACAGCTTGTGACCTGTCAATGATTTAACCCCATTCGCCACAACTCTCTGAGCTCAGCCATCCAGCCAGTTTTTAACCTAGCTAAGAGTCCACCTGTCTAATCCTCTACCCACAAGCTTCTCCAGCAGAATGTTTCAGGAAACGGTATTGAATGCCTCAATGAAGTCCAGGTAGACAACATCCTCTGTTTTTAACTCATCCACTAGGCGGGTCACCTGATCATAGAAGGAGATCAGGTTATCTAAACAGGACTTGCCCTTCATGAACAGATGTTGGCTGGGCCTGATCCCCACTGACCTGCACTTGCCACGTGACCACCTCCAAGATGAACTGTTCCATAACCTTCCCCGATACTGAGGTCAGGCTGTCAGACATGTAGTTGCTGCGATCCTCCCTTCTGCCCTTCTTATAGATGGGCATCACGCTGGCAAGTTTCCAGACATCCAGGACCTCCCCTGTTAACCAGGACTGCCCATAAATGATGGAGAGAGGCTTGGCAAGTTTCTCTGCCAGCTCCTTCAGCACTCTCAGGTGGATCTCATCTAGCCCCATAGACTTATGGGTGCCCAGTTGGCTTAGTAGGTCATACACTACTATTTCCTGGATTATGAAGGGATATACTGATCTCCAACCCTATCTTCCAGCTCCAGGGACTGAATACTATGAGGATAACTGGTTTGACTACTAAAGACTGAGGCAACGGCAGCACCACCACAGAGCCTAACATACAGGGCACCAGCTGTGGGCAGGTCGCCTTATCAGTATGCAAGAGTTTGAGCTTCTGAGCGAAATTTTCTCCAATATGAGAAATATCAATACCAAGAGACAAACAGAATTAAGATTCACATCTCAAAATGCTAGTGTGGACTCTTGAGGTCTCAGTGTATCTGTACAAGGAACTAAGACTATCACTTTCTTCCACAAACACCAAAATCCTCTGAGTATTCGCATTCAGAAAACTCCTGAGCAGTTCTCACACCAAATGATTCTGAACTACTTTTATTTTAGCCCTGATTTGCAATAAACAATCAATTTAAGAAAAACAGCAGAAGAGCACAAAACGGTGCCTTTTATTTCAGTGCAAGGCTCACATGAAAGGATAATTCAGTGACATCTCCTGAATTGAGTCAGGACAACTGCAGACATCAGGTTTTGTCAGCTATGGCCAGGTAAAAGCTGCAGAAATACTGCATATTGTAGTGTTATTGACTGTTGATTAACTTTATTTTAAGTAAGTTGCCAGCTGAGACATGGGTTAAAAAAAAATCAAACACATTCATTATTCAAACAAATTGAGCTCTTGGATTTCTTGTTAGTGTTATTCAAATCCAGGAAGCAAGGCTACTACTAACATCACACTGAACTATAGAGGTAAGTACAGAGACTACAGATCCCTAAAGCTGCCCTCACATTATTTATATTACTGGTATAGAAATGCCTTCCCTCACTCTTGCCTTTACCTTAAGCAAAACAGGATCCCACAGCATCACAGTTCTGTCTTATCAACCATGGGATCACAGCTGTGTCTCTTTCAAATGGTTAAATTTATCCCACAGCCATGTAGCATGTCATGCTCTCCCAGGGAAGATCAGCCTGCCAAGAGTTGGCACTGAGGGTCTACTGAGGCAAACAGCACTCACAAGCTCACTGCACTGACTTCTGCACCTCAGCTATGCTAGAGCTGTGAATTCACAGAATCGTAGAGTGTGTTGGGCTGGAAGTGACCTCCAAAGGAAATCTAGTCCAAAACCCCTGCAGTGAGTACCTACAGCTGTAACTACAATAGATTCTTAGGGCTCCATCAAGCTTGACCTTGAGTGTCTCCAGGGATGGGGTCTCTACCACCTTTCTGGGCAACCTGTTCCAGTGTTTCACCACCCTCAGATTAAAAGAGCTTTTTTCTAACATACAATCTAAATCTATCCTGCTCTAGTGTAAAGCCATTGCCTCTCATTCTTTTGTTACACAAGCCCCGCTCCAGCTTTCCTGTGGCCCTCTTCAGGTACTGGAAGGCCAGTAGAAGGTCTCCCTGGAGCTTTCTCCAGGCTGAACAACTCCAATTCCTTCAGCCTGTCCTTGCAGCAGTGGTGCCCCAGCCCTCCAATCATTTTTGTGGTCTCTGCTGTGTGGATCCGCTCTAACGGGTCCTCATCCTTATGTTATAGGCTCCAGAACTGGACAGGACTCCAAGTGAGGTCTCACCAAGGCAGAATCCTCTGCTGGTCTGCTGGCCACACTGCTGATGTGGCCCAGGATGCAAAATCCACTGAAGTCTCTCATCTTTCTAAAAGCAGCTCCAATAACCTACTATAACAGGCTGAGTATGGTGGCAGAGAGTGCCTTGCCCAGCAGTAACCCATGCTGGAAGGCCATGCAGCTGCAGTAGCCTCTTGAATCTCATCCTAGCTGTCATTTTCCTGACTTTAAACTGCTTGGCAAGGGAACAAGAGAAGTCAAACAGTAAACAAGCAGGAACACTGTCTTCATTTTCACTAGGCCTCATGTTCATCAGAGCAATCAATGGAGCTTCATGCTCAGCACAGACAGAAATATCACCCAATGACCCTGAAATCCATCACTTGTCAGCAGCCTCTCCAAGTCTGCAGCACAGCACTCTATCAGCTGCTCCTCCAAATCACACAGCGCAGAGTTGGCTCAGAGTAACCAAGTCATCACTCAAAAGAGCTTCCTCTGAATATCATATTCAGACTCTATCACTGCCACACTGTGCTACGACTGCAACGGGTGACCACAGTGGCAAGCAATTAGTTTCACTCCTGGTATGAGTGACTTTGGTATAGCAGCAATGTGAGCTCCATAGCTTAGGCAAAAAGGAAAAGCGTACTGCTGCTGCCCAGGCTGGGAGATGAAAACGATGCACCTTGTTCTCCATAGCAAGATGGCAACACATCACCGTATTCCACAAGAGACAGCTGCTGGGATGGCAACTGAACTTGGAAGCAGAAGACAGGATGAAGAGCAGATCACTCTGAAAATGCCTGCAATGCAACACCTGGCACCAAGCAACAGAGTAGGCATGATAGCGACTCAGTACAAAAGACCCTGGGTGTCGTGCTGCCAGATTCACACAGCCGTAGAAGGGATAACTGCATTACTTTCACCACTAATTAGTCACAGGGCCCACTGATTCTAGCAGCACCTTTAATAAACTCAGTTGTTTGGGCAAGTGACTGCATTCCATTCATAGATCACCATTTTTAACACTGCCCTCTGCCTTCCTTTTCTAAGTCTGGAAATAATTTAACACACAAAGGCTATTCCTTACATATTATGAAGTGGTCCCCATGGACATCACCATTCTGAATGTCATTACAGTTGTAGGAAGAACCATCTTCCTTCACAGGGATTCAATTACATATTCCTCAGTTAGGATCACAGAATCATTAGGGATTGGAAGGGACCTCGAAAGATCATCTAATCCAATCCCCCTGCCATGGGCAGGGACACCCCACC